>KZ312454.1:432100-453955 GCA_000376725.2 Ladona fulva | reverse complement strand
AACACTATAACCTGCTGGGAAAATAAAATCCATACCTAAAACAATGATTTAA
The DNA here is from genome assembly GCA_000376725.2 of Ladona fulva. Classification (NCBI taxonomy): domain Eukaryota; kingdom Metazoa; phylum Arthropoda; class Insecta; order Odonata; family Libellulidae; genus Ladona; species Ladona fulva. The sequence continues at coordinate 453,903 of KZ312454.1, read as the reverse complement.
ATCAAGAAAGAATATACTTTAATAACAGATTTTTAAAGATTTTTATTTTTAAGAAATAACACTGAAAAAGAGCTCTTAGTAAAAAGCATTAGGTAGTATAAAAAGATATTGCATATTCTAAAGAATTACTAGAAATATTAAATAAATAATATATAGAAACAAGCTAATATATTTATATTAAAATAAAATTAAAATTTCATGTCATGTGTAACTTTTTTCATGTCTGTTTCTCCTTGGAATATTTCCTTGGTGCATGCCTTATAGTGCCAAGTCACCGAAACTTTTCCTTGTGTGTTATTTTTAAAGTGGGGTTCTCCTTCCATCACTTTGTATGGTGGGGGCCTCTGCGAAGCCAAGCCTGTGAATGATGTCGCTTGGTCGGGCAAACTCACTCAGCCTATACCTACTAAGTTTCCCTAACGGCATGGAGAAATGTTCAGGTGGAATAGCTCAATGGATAGAGCAACCGACCAGCAATTTGGAGACCCAGGTTTGAGTCTCGGTTCTGTCTGATTTTTTTCATGTCTTTCTCCTTGGAATTTTTCCTAGGTGCACACCTTATCATGTCAAGTCACCAAAACCCTTTTCCTTGTAAAATATTATAAAAATAAAGTTGTCATAGAATACATAACAAAAGATGTCAAAAAGTAAGGACAATGACATTGATGCCTAAAAGCAGCATAAGGAAGCAATGAAAACCTCAAGAAAGCAATTCACACAAAACAAAGCAAATATGAAAAGATTAACAAAAGGAGTAAGTCAAGGTAGTGTATGCCTAAGCAAAGCTTAATAAGCTAAAAGAAAGAAACTTTAAAAAAATATATAATGTACATTGTCTCTTATGGGTAACACAACAACAGTGCTTGGGGAAAACTTACACTATTATGTTACATTTACAGATATAAAGCATGGAAAGAAAATAGCTGATCCATATAATCCATTACCTGTGCACGGGTGGATTCTTTTGAAATTAATACTCACTGGAAATAGTCATTCAGAGTGTAACTGTATATTTGTGTAGCAAACTATAATAGGAACAAAATTTTTTAAGGATATATGATATATGTAAATATTAGACAAGGAGTTTATAAATATCTTTAAAACCATTAGTAACATCAAAGTATTACTACCTGTACAATGATTTAAGTCCTTAACAGGGAAACCAATGTCATAAAAAATGATGTAGCAATACACTAATAAAAGAATGCCTTAACTTTATCAAAACTGTATGCAGAAGAAGAGAACAAAACAAAAATGTCACTATTTAAGCAAATGTGTAAATATAAAATTCCTACAAAATAACAATACATTTATCTCTTCATGCACCTTAAAACTAATAGGAGTTGATAGTTCTACAGTATATTAAAAAACTATTGACATTTTTACCAAAAGAAGAAAATGTGTCAAATTATGTGTAAAAGCATCAAATCTCCATGATGACTCCCAGACACTACAAGGTTGGAAGTTTGACTAAACTTTAATTTATTTAAAATTCTATGGCAACTTCATGTTTTAATTAAAATTATGCTATAGAAATTCCCTAAAAATACTTATTATACATATAACAGAGTATGACATAAACCTTAAGCAATGAAGAGGCCTAAGAATCAAGAATGAACCATAGAAGCCAAACAAATGAACTTGTGAGCAGGGAAGAAAATTGACAACAAAATTGGACTTATTCTATGACTTATCCAGACAAGCCTTCCTACTGAAAGTTTTAGCACAGTATTGAAGTACCGCAGGAATAACCTGAATACTGCAAATATGCAAATGCAAGGAATGAAAGACAATATGATGCAATTAGAAATAAAGGTTAAATTTCATGATTGGAGATTCTCCCAATGTAAAAATTGATATTTTCTAAAATCAATGACACCATAGCCAGTAGCCTAATAAAACATTATTAAGCATATGAAAATATGTTCATGGAAGGAATCAGGAAAACCAAATCAAAAGGATGCATGTTCACATCCATTTTTAACCACAAAAGAATGGTGAAACGAGGCAATGAAACTCCAAATCAAAACAAGGAATTAGAAATCATTGCAGTCATTCCACAGTAAATTATGTCTGAGCCTAAAAAACATTGCTTCTTGTGAGTATAAAAAATAAAAATACAAGTTTTGGTCAAAAAGAAATTATTGGAAAGCTTAAATAGTTTGAAAAACAACAATACACTAACTGAAAAGGAAGGTGATTACTACCAACACTCAAATTTTGAAATACCCTTTCAGATACTACATAAAAAGTAACAAGATATTAGATGTAATGCCACATACAGTTTCAATTCTTCATAAGAATGTTAAAGAGTTATCCTAAAGAAACTAAATTATTTCATAATAAATAAATGGGATATATATCAGTAATATGGATGAGACCAAAAAATTAATGACATTAGTTACATCAAAATATTTATTTTGGAACATGGTAATGTTTAAACCAACGTTAAAAGAGGGTTGGTAATTACCAACAAACAATTACCAAACACAGCAAAGACAGGCAACAAGCATGAAGCGAGAGAGGACCAAAGTGATCAAAATCTTCTCATAATTGCTAAAGAACATGGCGGATGCCGTAACGCTGGAAGTAGGCAAGCGGCAACTTGAATGACTACATCTCCAGACGAAGTTTTCGTAGATGATACACATGATTATTTCTGTCAATTCTGTTATGATCGTAACTCAAACCGAAATAAAAAATGAGAGATCACTGATTTCTCAACTATTGCCGATCTTTCAGTAATATATTTACTCCTCTAGAATTTTAGCGAGCAGCTGTCTGCTCTGCCGACTTACAAGATAGATAATTTAAACTACGACTATATATATATAATTACATTCACATAAATTCCCCATAAGCTGCCGTATCTCATCCTGCAAATCAATATAGTGGTTTGGTTTCGTGCTTTTCCAATATCGTAAAATCGGTTGGTTCCATAGAATCTTAGACTAGCAATACACGAATTTTACTCGTGTATTAGTCTTAAGGAATGAGTGACGAAATGTAAGCGACATATACGCAACTATATCTCGATCAGTGCTATATGGGAATGTATTTATTTAACCCTTTTGGTGAGGTTAGGCAAATATGTCTCTCATATCTAACAATGAAAACCTATCAGTCCATGATTACAATAAAAAAAAAAATAGCCATGGATTTATCAGATAACAATAAAGAGTGTGAAGAAGACCTACAAAAAATACTCTAACCGTGTGTACATGTTTAAAGACCAATCAACAAGCTTAATTCATAATGAAAGAAAAAACATACAGGTTTTTCTTTTTTCTTCGTTGAACCTTCATCAGATTATTATATTTCCAAAAGAATACATTGAAAATGATAATGATAAATGTTACTGTGGGATAGGTTGCCAAAAGAAAATATGCTAAATAGCACTAATTAAGCAAAACTATTGCTAGACTCTACTCTAGATGCTATAAAATAATGCATAGTAAACATGTCATGCTTTGTATCTTCTTACTTTCATGAAATATTTCCTAAAAATATGTGTGTAGATATTAGATTATGAAATAAACATTCGGCATTGAAGATTCCCTTGTTGATCATTTGTTGTCAATATGCTGGGTCGTCCAGGGCAATTGTCATCTTCAGTGTCTTCATGACCCTCTTGAAAACATTTGTACCACTTGTAAATGCTCGTTCATTGAGTATTCGCAGATAGCAACATTTAACATTTTTGATGTGGTACAGCACTTTATTCCATTTATAACGCAGAATTTAATGCAAATTCTTAGTTCACTTTTGCCGTGAGTCAAAAATCGCCGATCACAGTTAAACAACTGTAACCTGCCAATAATAGGCTTAGCTTTCAAAATAGCTGCCCATAATAATGTTAGGGAAACGTGTACCAATAGACAGAAAAATAATTTTGACAATTGGAATTATGCAGCCTGGGAATTTTAAAAATTCTGCTTTTTTTATCACACCACGTATTTCCTTGACAATAGTCCAAAACCTAATTAAAGCTCAAACGTCTGGAAGTAAGAAAAGCAAGTAGATAATGGAAAACATTATAATCACAAATATAGTAAGATTTAATCAAACTGAAGAAATAGAGTACAATTGCAGGGAATGTTATGTCACTCGTTCATGTACTTTAATACCCATTAATATACCACATAAAACTCAGTCAGGTACTATATCTGAAACTGAGCATGTCAGGAAGTCAAATTCTATTCCATTACATTCAATACCTATTGGAAAATGCAGAATATCCACAGACTATCTGAGATATTTGATATTAAAACTTTCTATAATTTTTCTGACAAATTTTGAAAATTCATTTACCAAATAAATGCAATGGCAAAAACTATTATATATATAAAAAAGTAGTGCCCCAGTATTTCACAGTAAGAAAACAAAAGTGTGAAAACAATCAATGTATCAACTGTGAAAGGGAAGCACCATCTAAGACAAATTTTATAAATGGTGTTTATAATTTATCCTTACCTTTATGAATCAATACAGATTCTCTTTCATACTACCTTTTTTACTCACTGTTGCTTTTTCCACAAGGAGGCTCAAAAGAGAAATAACACTTAAATGCATATAGTTCGTAGTGGAACTATATGCATTTAAGTGTAAGACCTTGAAGTCAATTCTGCATGCCTTCAACACAGGGACTGTCATTTCTAAGGTTTTTCTGACCTCTAATAGTGGCATTCCTGAACCATTGATGGAGGACTTTTTCAACTGCATCCATCCACTAAAATATCTGCAAAGTTGTGACCATAGCAACCCTATGAAAGTGATTTGATAAAAGCAAAACAAAGCAAAAGGGAAAATGTTGACAACAGGCAAGACAATTAAATCTCAAGTACTACAGTAAATGCATTCTCTTCTTTGGTGTGTCAGCAGTAGTTTCTGGCTCCTTGCAGAGGATGTTGAAGTTTGCTCTCTCTCCATCATGACATCCTATGACTCTGAAAGCTTGTTTCCACTTATCTATTGGCACATCCACATATTTACCTCTAATAGGTAGTAGTGCAAGATCCACTTTATCTACTATTTACATAAATGGTTATTGAGATCCTTGAAAATGGAAATGATAGATATCTCTCTCAGCTTAAAATATGAAGTAAAGGTCTAAGCCAAGAGAATGTATCATCTTGCCAGGTTGAGCTACAACGATGCTGATGGAACTGCAGTCTTCTAACTCTTCACACCTAAGAAATTGTGAGAGGTGGGACCAACAGCCAAAGCCATGTCTTCCTTAAGATATTAGTTCTTTCCTATTGATGGAAGGTCTGTTACCAAGTCTACAACCTCTGTAGCACAACAATTCCCTCAAAAACTCTTTATCCACTAATATGCACTCAATGGTGGAGGCATTCTCCATTGTATCAGCCATTTTCCTGCATAAGAAAAGACCCAAGTCTCAGCAATATGGGAATTCTATTCATATAATGTCTTTATCTTATACTGAAAGGTGAGCATAGCCATGCTGCAAAGAGAAAGGTGAATGTTCATTAGAAATAAATACTTGTCAAATAACTTTCATTAGATCCATATAATTGATATCAATTGAATGAAATTAACTTACATGTCACTGTTTTTAGTTAAGATCAAAGCAGTAACTATGAAAACTGTCTTACAAAGAGACTACTAGAGCATGTTCTTCATATGGCTGGAATATATCCATCTCCATTCCTTCTATGTAACATTGCCATTGAACTCAGGATCAAGTTCCACATGGAAGAAAAACATCATCAACATTATAACAAAATCTGAATTAATGAATGTTTTATTACAAATGTTTCTTGGCTATAAAAACAGACCAAATGAGACATTAGCAAATTGAATATTTGTTTGTAAAAATAAAATCTTTATGATACAAATATGTACTGCAAAATATATTTTTGAATGCATTACTATAAGAAGATCTGCAACATTTCTTCTTGAAATTTAAGATTTATATAATAACCCTAATATGCAATAATTTTAAAGATGACAAACTTAATGAAGGATTTAAACACTGTAATTGTGATATATTCAGTGTTCTTTAATGTTATGAATCTTTCAGAATAATATAAATTTTCCATTAAATTTAAAAAGAGAAGAAGCAAAGTTATAGGTATACAAAAGAACAATTAAAATTACATCATGAAACAAGAAATATTATATTTGGGCTTTTAAAATATATTTTAAAATGTTGTGCATGCAGTTCGATAATTATGAGGGGTAAATTTTTAATCATTTCATTAAAAGTTAATTCAACAACCTTGGTTAATAAAGTGTATTGCATGCTAAAATAATTTTCATAAAATTAGGAAAACAGTTTCTCTATCCAATTATCCAAATCAGTTTTACTTGAAAAGACTGCCCTAATATTAATGATATTAGAGAATGTTCAATTCAATAACATTTTCTCTAGTTATTCAATTAAAATGCACTTATCTTTTTCTACATCTGAAAAGAATTCATATTATATGCAACATAGAGGGTATTCTTGCAAGAAATGGAGTAATGACTTTTTGATTTAAAAAATAACAAATATATTAGAATCATTTGTCTATTGATTGCTACAAATACACAACGTAATGAGTTATTTAAGGATTGATTGTTGTTTTAATTAACTAAGAGATAAACTTAAGATCAATATTAATAAGAAAGTTTTGCATTGATTTTTTTCATATAAATTATGCAATTGTTTTAAAAATAGATCAGAAATTAAAGGAGTTACTATTGCATGATCTATTCACAAACAATGAAACAGTTGAATCATGAAGGATAAATAGAAGAGAAATTTTCAGCAAAAATATACTTAACTCAGACGAAAAAAATGTCAAAACATTGGAGTGCATATTAATTTGAAACCGAAATATTCTCCTTACTGAGTTCAACTAAAAGGTATATAACTTTACCATGTAACATAAGCATTATGAGATTCATATTGTCATTATTTAAAAAGGATTTGGAAGGTTTTAAATTCTCTAACGAGGTTGAAATTATCTGCTTCCATGTCTACCATATTCTTACGTAAAATTTAAAATCACCCCAAACTAGATCATTTCATAAGATTTCATTAAAAAATACAAGCAGTGGTGGGATTGAGTTAGATTGTGCAAACCTATTTATAAAAATTCAAAGTTCACCAAACCTGTATCTGTATTTCTATATACAGTAAACTATAATTGTAGAGGTACTGCAAACCACTTGTTATAATTTCAGTATTACTTTATGAAATATCTTTCTTATTCTTTAAGCTTCATGGACAAATTTTCAAATTAGAATAACCAGAAAATGTATCCACATGTATTTCTGTTCTTATTTATACTTTAAAAATCATGAGAAGTTAATATCAATCTAGAAAGTATTTGATTTGATTTCCAAAGTTTTACCTATTCCAGCTTTCATAAGTGATGACGAGGCCCAGCGAAAATCATTAAAGTATAGTGGCATAATAATTTGACTGAATCACCACTGAGAAAGGGTGGCAGATGTGCTCCTAAAGAAGAAACTAAGACTTCTAGAAACTATGAGCTCTAAAAACTTTCAAAAGAGCTTACAAATATCAGCAGAATCTCTCTAAAATCTAAATACATTTTTGCCACATTTTATTGAAGACAATCATCAAACAATCCCTCGACTCTAAAGAAAGGTCTTACAGAGGGGGTGCCGGTAGTTTAGAGAGATACTGAAAAGAATTAACTATCTTACAAGAAACAATGCAACACAACTACTCATATGAATAATGCATGAGAATTGATTTTAAAATCCTTACAGATTGCTTTTGGCCAAATATATGAACTTCTTATCTCTATGAAATCTCCAAATTATTACTTTACTATATTAAAATAAACAGCAGCTTATATGTTTTCATCAGGACAGGTTGAGCCCTTCTGACATAATGTTTGATGAAGTATGTAACTTTTAACATTATATATGGTAAATCTATTTTTTATATTTATATTTCATCCAACTGTCCATCTGTCAAGTCCATGATGACACCCTATGTTAACTACCATGAATTCATAAAATTGCAATTAATCTACTGCTATGAATTTTGAGAATTTGGACCCACAAATCAGACAAGACATCTTTAATTATTAACTCAAGAGTTACATAATTGGATTTCCATTTATTTTCTACACAATTGATTACAGTATTATTACAATAATATTACAGTACATACAAGAACTTAGTGAAATTGTGTTAATGCTACTGAACAATCAATCATACCAATACTATTAAAAATATTATACTATCCCATCATCCAAAGATGTTTATCTATGAAATCAGTTTAGTCAGATCCATTACCACATCATACCAGCACAGTAAACTACACGAATCACAATCACTCATACAATTCACTCACATTCGAACACTCCAGAACTATGAAAGGAATTCTGTCCTTTTGATAAGACTGATCCTGCTAATCAAGAGAGCTCTATTATCCTAAAATCTAGCCCATCTAACACCCTTCATTCAGTTAACTCCTCGTAACTTAAATTCTCCATAAGCTCAGCCTATTCTCTAAAGACCTTCCTATCATTTGCTATACCATCCACTATTTCCTTTTATCACCAGCTTCATTCAGCACTCAGCACACACACACACACACATACATCTTTCACAATCATTGAGAAAGTTGTGCTCACATCAAAGTAAAAGAACAAGCACAAGGTACAGAAAATATAAATGGAAATCCATCCTTCACATTACTATTTATAAAGGCTATGCATTTAAATCTCTGGTCATGTTTTAAAGTTAAACTAAAATAATTCTACGATGAAAAAGGATTTACATTCAGAGATATTAAGATAATCAAGGTAATGTTAGAAATCAAATTCATGGACAGCTGCTTTAGAAGATTCTAAAATATTATGTTTCCTATTTGATGAAGTTTTACTCATTTTTAATTGAAAACAGGTTATTTAAGACTTGACCAAACTTGGAAAGTTACTTAATTATATTTAGTCATCCCTTAAATAGTATGAACATGCATGATACCTCATACACAAGTATTTTGAAGCATGTTTTGCAGAATGTAAGTTGAATTCAAATTCTTGTCCCTGAAAATTACAATAATTTATCATGTATATAATTTTCCAATCCCAAATTTTCAAAGGTATACTCTTTAAACTGTCACACTATAAAAGTATTATATACCATGAATTAATACATTTGATTTTCATGAGGATTGAATTGGTAGTTTGTTATGCTTAATTCAGAAAAATAATGAAAGATTTAATTAGGTACGTAGGGATTTAATAGAAGGAAATTCAGTTTCTGTTAAATGAATATCAGAGTCAAAAATTATTGTTAGCTCTGCATTTGAAGAACAACCAGATTCGTATTACTATAAATATTTTTCCAGATGTCTTATGGGCAAATAATAGTCATAAGGAAGTTACCCAAATGTAACCCCAGAAGTTAAACTGATTTCTCTGTAATGCTATCAAATTGCTGACTTTTAAGCATTCTCCTGTTTTCTATAAAATTATAACTGATACAAAATGTTTTCATGGTCTACCATGATTAGCTTATTATGATATACGAAAAAGACTAAAATTACCTACAATATAGATCTTATTTTCAAAATGAATTAGCATATGAGTCACCAACAAAAATTTCTTAACGATAGGTCAATGCTGAAATCTTGATCTAAAGTCAGGATTATAACAACTATCATTCCAGGTCAAATATAAGATGGAATTTCTTTATAGTTCTAATCTCTCCCGCTATTAAGATTTTTCTATTCTATTCTATAAAAGCACTCTCAATCAGCTTGGAAAGACTACCTTCATAGAGCAATAAAAATCTTTTGCTAAGAATTTAAGTGATTCTATTAATCGTATTTCTCATTAAGTAATAATAAAGACATCTTAAAAAGAAATTTTTTCTCCTTAATATGAATCAGACAACGCGGCCTGGAGATTATTATTATTGAAGCATTTGTGATTCTTAAGATATAAAATTTCATTCAATTTCATTACCTCTGATGGTGAAAGTTTCAATAAATCAGAGCTCACGCGGTATAGAAGTTAATCAAAGAATTCGATACACCAATTTTGGAGTAGAAAATAATCGCAAAAATTTAAACATATTTTATGCTGCTAAATATTTAATATTTATAGTTTTTGCTTCAGCTTATATTTGGTTGAGCCACTGAGAAATTACGCGTTACCTATAGGAAAAGCTCGTAGCATCATTACGATCATTATAATACCATATGTAAATCGTATTAAAATAACGTGCAAAATATGTATTTTATCACAACTAAAAACCTCTCAAAGAGAAACAACTTAGAAAATCAAAAATATAATTGTAAGATTAATTTTTTGGTATCTAAAATTAAAATTATTTCCAAATTACGAGCCGGTTTTCGCTGAAATTACACTATATTAGTTCTTTAATAAAACTTACCCTGAATTCTTTCCAGATATTTAGGAAATTGCTATCTCTTTGAAGTTGCAAAAATGACTCCAAGAATCTCTCGGATGGGAGAATCGGGGCACCGGACGCCAGAAATTTCCGACGCTTTTAGTTTTTTCCTCATTTCACATCGGAAGTATGGAAGTCGTGTACAATTAATTCACCTTAAAATTAGTCTACCTCTAAAATTCAAAAACAGAAGCAGACGATGCTTTGATGATGGCTACGGATAATCATATAGACTAAGTTCGTTCCTTGAATTAAAAGATTACTCGACATCGCTCGCATAAATCTACAGCGAAAATAACCAAGCCTCTACTTTATATCCGAAGAGGAAACAAGCATATACGAAATGATCGCTGCTTAGATATACTAAGAATAGAATTTTCACACTTTAACTGAACTCGAACCAAGATGTTAGGCACCTAACAAAGAGACAAAGAACTCTAGAGTGCATCCGCGAAAACTTTACGCTGATTATAACAATACATTTTGATCTGGGCGTGCAGAATTAGTTACAACATACAATATATTCGATGTAAATCATAGGAGAAGAGACTTACTCTGATTTCCTCTCATGAATGGTGCCGTTACCTCGACGTTTTCGCTGTTTCGCTGGGGAAAACACACTGCGACGACCGCTAGGAAACAACCTCGTGCAGGACAGCCTTTTCCGAGAGCGAATGCCTTCCTTATTCCTTTTTCCATCCACTCTCGAAGTCCACCACGTAAGAAGTACTGCTAGAAGCTTAAGTATTATTGTGGTGCGTTTTAAATTTAATTTCTTTGGCATTTGTTAGACTCAGTATCGTTTAGAACGACAATTTTGAAGTGAAAAATAAGAAAAACTGATGAATCTTACCGAAGTCAAGGTTTGGTCTTAATTCGACAATCCTCAGCGACCGTTTCTCGCATCTTCTTGCTTCGGAAGTCACGACCAGACTAATGAGATTCCACAGAAGGAAGGGCGAATGCCAATACGCCGCTCATCCGTCCGATCATCTCGAAACAAATCTAAAGGGACTGAAAATTGCAGAGGAATGAAAAAGTGTTTTCGAATACGGGTGGGGGAAAATATGGGACGACCAGACTGCACTTAAGTGGCATACTGTCTTCATTGGAATAGTTTATCATTGATATAGTACAAAGAAACATCAGTTCAATCACCAAGTTAACCTAATTAGAACATATCCCATTTTATTCTCGTTTGATGTGACCAATTAAATTGGGATAAAATATGCTTAATGAAAGTGCGGTTATTTGAAAAAGGGACGGACGCCTGAAATAGTTGCATGTGGTTAGAATTTTTCTAGTTTCTCAACTCTTTTTGGGAATCTTACATATCCATCGCGATAATTCATTGGTGTTTATTGTATTTACTGAATGGCGGAGTGCGCGATTGAATTATAAAGCGTTAACCGGAGAATATAATAGAAATAAAGTATTTCAGCTACATTCCTTAACATTCAGAGAGATTAATTTGCTGGTTCTTCAATAGTATAGTTGATTTTTATTCAAAATAGCATCCGTTTTAAAAACGGTATCCATTCTCCTGATAGCTGGTTGAAATATACGTTCTTCCCGCTCGATTCCATTAATTTTATATTTGTTAACACGCAAGTGTTTCGATATCATGCTACTAGTCATTTATTCAACTTCGATAGGAGTGTACTTGTTTTGCTAGCGGTCCACTAGGGAAGCAGAAATTGGACATTCAATTAATACTTAATAATTGTCATAAGTTGCTTTGAAGCAACTGTTTTCCTCCTCTCTTTTACATGCAAAGAAACGATGGATTTGAGTACTACTCTGTAGAAATTTTCGTTGTCAATCTAGGAATAAGAAATCTCTTAACTGACTGCGTCAGTCGAGTCAGTGTACACATGAGGGGTGGACACTTTATTTTATAAATGAATTAAGAAGCCAAGGTTAAAGCAGTCTCCTCTAGGAAGAGGATTTTACTATATAACGAGATATACGGAAAAAATGTCATGTAATTTGTAAAGTGGTACGCGTTAATTTATATGGACTTCTATAAGTTTGTGATGTGTGTAAAAGAATGCTGAAGGATGAGTGGTCAGAAATAATTTCACCGTTATCGTTTCTTTTCAATGAAGATACGAGCCCGTGTTACCGGATGATTATAATATACTGTAATGACATTCAGTTACGTAATTTGAAATCGCAGAAAGTGGATACATCATGCCCGAATCTTGAGTTTTTGTAACGATTCAAAATGAACATACCTTTAAATATTTCGGAACACATGTGAAAATTGATTGTTTTAACTGTTTGTGTCCTTAATGCTCATAACTCATTTACCTATTCATTCATGTATGCTGAGGCATTACTCTGCAAATTGCGAGTTAACATTGCGGATTCAGTTCACTGCTATTTTACTGAGAAGAGCTGCAAAAATTATATTGTCCTTCGCCTTATTCTAAAGATCGTGACTCTTGTAGAAGTACGGGTTTGAGCAGGTATAGACTCAGGATTGGGTTGGAGAAGGAGAAAAATATCTCATTCGGTACTAACCGACCTTGTAAAATACGGCCATGAATTTACATCGCTATATTCAAATTGGAAAATTCTATGAATCGCTCACTCGACTTATCCGTTAAATATTGGCCAAGAATAGGCGCAATTCTACTTTTAAGAGTAAGGCACAAGCATTGAGGAATTGTTTTTGGGGCAGGTATCGAGGCATTACGCGAGAAGCAAGAAGGAATTTGAGGGAGGGTAGTCGTATTTTATCGCAACCTCATTCCAAGGAATAGGAAGATAAGGCGATGTGAAATCATTCCATAGAACTTAAGAGTCTAAAAATAAGAGCAACCGAGCCCATCACTGCCTATACATATGTTCCAGCTCACGAATTCGATGACCCGGCTCTGCGATACTCTCTGTAGCGTAGATATGATACACAATCATCGTGTACTACACTAGTACTATCATTGAAGCCATCGAGGAGAGTTTTTGATCGACCCATTGCAAATTGATTTATACCCGATATAAGCCGATTCAGAATTTGTTTTTCCCCTACCCAAAATCTGACCTCTGTAAATTTCTAGTATTACCATGAATCCGCTGGAGGTAAGCAAGAATTTGATTTTACGATTTCGCACAAGGATATGAGTGTAAGTAAGAGGATATCCAAACGGTTTTCACTTCTCTGTAACGAAGAAAATATTTTTTATCTTCGAAACCGAGCCGATCGTTCAATGTACGAATGTATATTTGTAAGCGTTATCAACAACAATTTATTTATATTTTCCTGACTATATAAACTCAATTTCCCTTGGACACAAAATTCTTGGTAGAAATATACGATAATATTCTTAATATTGAGTCTCTACATATAATCATAATTAATACGAGCCCGACTGCACTTAGGCCCGGTATTATAATCGTTTGTTAGAGTTAAAGTGAAGATTATGTTTAATCTCCTATGTATTTGATGGAGTAACTGAAATCTTCACTTTAAGAAGTATTACAATACCGGGTCCTAAAGTGAACATTAGTTCAAATCCATTTTAAGTATGAAATATGGTCCGGAATAATATAATGGAAACGCATGTACTACGAAGCACAGCAAACTCTGTCGATTGTGCAATGGCACTTTTAACGGAGCACGAGAATTATAATTGAAGTAGCTGTCAGAGTGGTAGATATGTCCCAAATAGCATTGGCAACAGTGAGGAAGGGCTACGCTTCCTTAGGGATTGGAAAAGGGTCGGTGAAACTTTCAAGATAATTTCCGAGATGCCCCTATGAAAAACGAATTTCTTATGAGCCCAAAGCATGAACTTTGCGCCGGGGGCCGAAGTTAATTTTTATTTCCGCACGAATAAAAGCATGTTTCAAATAATATACAATGGTGACTTCATGATGTTTTTAACAGTATGTGATTTAAAGTTTTAATCATCGTAATTCATCAATGACGAAGTCACAATAACTTTACCTAGTTTTTCTAATATCCGGCTTCCTCGTCTCTCTCCTATAAATAAACTGTTCCAAGATGCATTGAAATGAATGTGTTTGATCTCACAAATAATACTTACTTCCAGTAATATTTATGTAAGGCTGCCAGTAATTGGAACATTTACCAAGAAACTCTTTTTGGTAGATCTTTAACAAAAGATTATACATTTGTTTCCTTGCTCTGGTCTATTTGCTATGCTCCCATATAAAAATTTTGAATACAATAAGGAGGTGAATAATGATGTACCATTCCTATAAGAGATGGAAAAATCAGTATACATTTTAAGATATTTGCTTGTACATACACATTTTCACACTTTCCACAAATTCAGTTTTAAGATCCTTGAAACTTTTGATAAAGTATACCTCTGATCATGAACTACAAGTATTGAAAAAACAAACAATTAAATTAATAGTAAGATGGTACAATTGTGAATAAAAATGTTGAATCGGTAGATTCAGTAATTAACAATCACATGTCTACAACGGAACCTCGAAAATAGGCAATTAAAGAGAATACAGATATAAAAATATGCATCTTCTATTTAAATTGACGGAAAAGATCTGTTTGCTAGTATTTATTGATTGCAAATGGAGGTGGTGGCAAGCAATTAGATGGTATATCTGGAGAAGGTGCTTGACTATGAATGCTGGAATCATAAGAACTGAGTGATTCTTAAATAATTTCTAATCAATAAGAAATGACAAAAGGGTTCAGGAATTTTGTGCCCACGTCATAAAAAGATTATTTATTTTATATATAATAAATATATTGTAAATAAATACCAAACTTTTGTTGTTTAACTACACAATTGCGGTTATGTTTTTAAAGTTATGCATAATTGTAAAACAGTTTGTAGGTTTGTACTTGTAGATTAAAGATTGTATTTATGGACTATTGTTTAGAGCCACCTTACTTTACCCTCAGTCGGAAATTTAAAATACGACTCAAATTCTACTGCTCCGTGCACACTTCATATATCTCGACCTTTTTTGATGCGTACCTTCATGTAAATAGTCCAATTCTTCTGTAGTGCTTCTTGCAATCACATGTAACTACTCTTCTTCATTATATGTATCATTCTAAACATGCATCTCTAATAAAATGGATCATTTAATGAGTTATTTACCGCAGTACTGGATATCTGATGGCAGCGTTGCTACTAAATTCTTTCACACGCTCATGTAAAAAAAGGAAATTAGCGTTAGTAAGGAAAATAACACTTTGTCTTAGTTCCACAAGATAGTTTATTTTGCGACCGGTTTCGACTAAGGTCTAGTCATCATCTGGCTTAGTCGAAACCGGTCGCACAATAAACTATCTTGTGGAACTAAGACAAAGTGTTCTTTTCCTTACTAACGTTATGGAGATCCACACAGTGACAGACAGCTTCGTCAATTGGTTTTATTTTAAAGGAAATTAGATCAACTGAGATCAAGTTCCCGGTCCCGTCAGACTTTTTTCAAGTCCATTCTTCCTTGGGATTTTACCCTTTACTCTGATAACGAAAGGAAAAAAAACTCGTTTACTTCAGCAGGTTGAACGAAAAATCTTGAAGCAACTTCTGAGCTTATTTTTGAAAATTAAAAAAGAATTTCCTGCAACTTTCTATCTTCCTCTCGGGAGATACCTTATAAAAACCAGAAATAATTCAGAGCGTAATTTACTTGATGGCCTCTTCCACGTCAAAGTGTCAGTCGTCTTGTTTGTTTTTGGAAAAGAGAGAGCGATAAAATGAAAAATGAGTAACAATGAGTATAAATGACAGAATCCCTAAATTGAGAAAAAAATCAGCGATCTAAAATTATTAAAAAACGCTAAAGAATTCGGAGAACGAAAATGTGCGGCTGTTAAAAAGTTTCCGGCTGCTGTGGAATGATTTACTAAATAAAATACGGTGTCAAATGCAATATCTTCCGTCATCTCTTGTTTCTGTGAAGAGAAAGAACCTTTGAAAGAATTTCGAATTAATATGGGTGTTAGAGGAAAACTACAGAACAATGACCATCTATTTCCTGGAGTAGTTTCTCTGTCCAGAATTCGTTTATTCTGGCTTTTCCTTCATACTCGTTGACCTGTCATTCCCTGAGATTTTTTCCGCAGCGTTCCCTATCTTTATATCTGTCTGTTCCCTTGCGCCCTGGATTCTGATTCCTGATTTTTCCTCCTCTGACCCCTCCGATTCCTTTTACGGTCACTAGAAGGTGGGATGTACCAGCGGATCTTGATTTTTACATCTTTTTCTTAGAATATGGCTTATGTATTTGGGTCAGTCCTCCGGTCCGAGGTCTACCATAAAACAGGGGTTGATATCGCTTGCTAGATTCGAATTCTACCGGAAGATCAACTTGGGAGTCAAGAGCAAACGAATATGGAGACTACAACCGCGTTTGTGTTAGTGTAATTTAGTTTATATTATTCCTATACTTGTTATATAGTGTAATAACTATCCAGCACTCCGTAGTGCTACATGGTGCTGTATTCCTATCCTTGCTATGGAGAAGTCGATTAAATGGTACGTTATGATATAATTCATCACAATTTAATTGCTCATTCCTGAGTTGATGTTTGATTTGAGTAATATCTTCTTTAAAGCAGGAAGTATTTTTCGAGTTTTTTTCGTTGGAATATTTAGAAAATTTGAGAGGTTTTTAATGGAAATTTTCATTTTTCATATGGTGACCAAGTAAAAGGTATAATCGAGCCTACACAAGCCAGAGTCAAGTTGACCGGCAATTTTCTCTCACTTCTTGAGCTTTTTCTTTATTTAGTTTCTCACTCACAGAGTATAAGATGGAGCTTCTCTCACTGATAGAGGCTTTCATTATCTAGGTATCTACATTATCTTTCATTATTTAGGCCACTACTTATCTCACTTAGAGATGTTGAAAAACAACAGTGAAACTAATTGAGTAATGCTTGGAGAATCCAAATATAATAACTTATCAGGTGATTATCGAGAACGATTACTATGTAGCAATGCTTGCCTTACTCAAATAAATTCTCCACATTCATTTTCCTTTTCCGATTGAAGACATTTAATTGTCTTCAAAGTTTGGAAATTGTGCAAGTTCTGCTTCTTGAGTTTTAGGAGAGTAGGCACACACACAAACTTTCTTCTTTATTTATAAAATTCAAGGAATCAGATGCAGGTACCGTCTTAATAGGAATACGAGGACTTTTCCTGAGTTATTTCCGCCTGATGACAGACCAGCTGAGAGACACTGGCAATTATGCTCGTACTATTTTTTAGTGTTATCCTTATTGAAAATCAGTAAATTGTATAATTTAGCCAGCGAAGCTGCGAATAACAGCCAATATATATTTCACAAAAGCCAAAATGATTGAAATTCTACGACTCTTGGGCTTAAAAAGGTTTCGTTCTTGGAGAATATTTTACCTTCCAAATTATAGCAAGATTAAGAAAGTTGAATCAATCTATTTTTAGGGCATATAATCAGAAAAATCTGCTTGCTTCACAAATCAAATCAATCTAAGTTGCGTGATTTTTCCATTCTCTAATAGGTGAATGTGTTCTAAAATTTTTCCGCTTAATCTTATCACCTTTTTTTATGATTTCTTGCTCATTTCCTTACACTGTTCATCATATTGAGTCATTTTCTTCCTTACCATTATTTATCTGGAAATCATTTCCTTCAGAAATACTTCCCTACTCAATATCTGGCCTTTGAATGCATTCATTTCAACGTCCGCTTCATTGCTTTCATCGAAAAGTTTTTTTCTGGCTCCTCCCAACACTTTCTGGCACAATTATTACCCATTAATTTTACTTTTTGCTATTAACTCAAGGTGTTCTGGCATAATATCGTGGAACGCCATCTAAAATAATTGCAAATACTTCGCATTTTCCACAGTTTATTTTCTTGCGACCGGTTTTGACCAAGACGGTCAACTTCGGGTGACCTGAAAGATGACTGACTTGATCTAAACAGGTCGTATGTAAATAAACTGCGGAAAATACGAAGGACGTCTTGAAATTATTTTACTTTTTGCTAGTATTCCAGATGTCCCCTTTAAAGCCATTTTTTCCTTGTGGCACAAGTAACAGGAAAATATTCGATTTTTTCATAGATTTATTTACTTTTTATCACCAATATTTTTCTTAAGAAGTTTCTACTTATCTAATCATCATAATCATTCGACATCGTCAAGTTTCACTTTAGAATTTATGGTAACGTTTCTAGTTTCATTTGCACGTTTCCCATATCCAGGACCCAGTAGTAGTACCCAGACTACTAAGTATTGGAACAGGTCAACAAACATTTGGAAAGAAACAGAACTGAAATTCCAATTTTAGATTTAAAAAGTATTCAAACCATTCCATGCAATGAAAAACTGCAAAGAAGTGTTATCGCATTCGCAGAGGATTTCAATTCAAATCGCCTCCCCTACATTAAAGAGCGCTTTTTCTCTCCAATGCTTGAGCTCAGCCCATATCTATCTCCATCCGAATCATGTTTTCCAGGAAACGACTGCTCTTATAAACAAACCCGTTTCTCTCCACACACAAATGCAAAGTTTTTCCATGGGCAAAAGTTGGAATAATGCGATTTATTTATCTTTCGAAGATCTTTTACCGTCGCAAGAAGTTTACTCCGCTCTCGACGTCTAAATGAAAAAAAGCCCTCGAAGTGCTTCAAAAATCCCTCCACCGCCAGGCCAATTACGCTCCACATTTGAATGCAAATTGGAGAGCAATCACAACAACGCAACTCTAATTCAAAGTCGTTGCGTTCGCGTTCTCGCCCGTGTTTTATTTTTCTCCCCATGCCCGCCGATTCGTTCTAATAAAATTTCAGCGTTGCGAACTGAATGCCTCTCTAAAACGGAGCTTTTTTTATTATTTCGCCATTTCCCCCGTACGCTTCTTGCCGACATTTCGAGCACTTCCTCTTGCTCTGGAAGTTCCGTTTCTCTCCAGCAGGGGCGCGCATAAATGTGCAGACGCCACCGATATGTTTGGGAGCTTCCGGGGCTGCGTAAAATAAAAGGCGGATTCCCCGACCCCGAAATGCGACGGTCACGTTCACGGGAATTGCTCGATCGACTCCGTTGTTTATTTTGTTATCACTTCTCCATTTCCTCGGTCACGTAAAAAATTCGCTTCAACGACGCGAGGCGTTTGGAAAATTCTCGATCTGTATTTCGAATCTCTATAAAATGGTCGGAGATAAATTACGGTTGTTTGTGCCAGGGGAGAAACAGGACCGTTTATTTATCCGACGTCTGATCTAACCAATTCTGTGTGGTTTTGGTGGTCGTATGGATTTTACTTATGGAAATTTATGAAAATTCTTATGGATGACACTTAGAGAATTTACCATCATATAAATGCAAAATATGCTGTAACGGCTTTGATAATTGTGAATGCTGACACTTTTTCTGCGGAATATACCAAGGTGAAGTTTTTGCCGTAAATGTTGATAATAAATTCCGAGAATTTATTTGACAATAAGTTGTATCCAGTTACATTATTCACGGAAGGATACACTTGGTAAATTTTCCACACTGTATTTATTGGCGACCGGTTTCGTAACTTATATCTTCAGGATGTAAGTCTCTCCAAATCAACATTCAACAATGGCCTTAATCGTCGAAGGGATGGGTGGTTTATTTCACAAATATTTTACGAAATTTCCGCGTGTTTTATTAAAATCCTCGCAAGTTCGGATCTATATCAATATTTAACGACTAAAATAAGAATCTATGATCATTTTCCTTTCTTTTGACACTTGTCTTGATTTCGTAGGACCATTGCTTCAAATTTAATTTTTTAAAAGAAAAAAACCTCAGCAGGTATCGAAAACCTATTTTACGTACATTTCTTATGGAAAAGTATACTAATTGATTATCCCCGTGCATTTATATGGAAAAACTCATGAAATCAATGTTCAACAATTGCCTTGGTCGTCAAAGGGATGGGTTGTTTATATCCCAAAAAAATACGAATTTTACGTCTGTTTTATCAACGTCTTCGCAATTTCGAATTTATATGAATGATTCACGACTAAAATTAGATTCTATGATTATTTTCCTTTCTTGTGACACTTGTCTCAATTTCGTAGGGCCATTGTTTCTAATTTAATTTTGTGAAAGAAACGAGCTCTGCAAGTCATGAAACGTAATTTACGTACGTCTCGTATGGAAACGTATTTTGTGCTCCTGGGTTCACAACCCAGCCTTTACAGAAATAAAAATGGATTTCTTGGGGGTTTCAGCATCATAGAAACACAATGCAGTTTGTTTCAGATATCTAAGTCAAGCTGTTTATGAGATAAATAGAGGGACGGACGGACGGAGAGACATTTGCTTTATATATATATGATGTTGCGAAACATAACCCGTATGTGATGAGTTTTTTGACACTAAAGGAAACTAAAATTTACCACAAAAACTGTCTAAGGGATAAACCAAGGAAATAAGATGTTCTCAAACATGAATTTTCCCATTAAAAATGCTCAATGTCTTTGTTGATCGTTTAAAGTGAGATAAGAACGTGTCAAAAGAAAAGAAAGTCTCAAGAATAGACACATTACGAGACACTTTTCGAAATGAAAAAACTGATTTAAAAAAAACACCAAAGAAAACGCAAAAATATCCACTTCGACAAATTGGCCACTTCGTAAAGCGCTCTCTAAAACTTTTCTCAGCCTCATTCCTAGTCGACCCTCTCGATGTGATCTCGGTTAAATGATTTTATGAAGTACCAATTCGAAAACCTCGGAACTCGGAGGAAAGATTTTCCAAAAATATCTAAAATTGGCCCTTTTCAAGTTCGCTCTTCGAGAAAACCTCATTTCAGACTTATCTCGAGTTGACCTCTTCCAAATCAAAACTTACACTCGATGAGCAATTGCCTTAAGTGCCATAGGTTAATGCGATAGCTGACTTATTCTGATCTCCTGTTGCTTAAAGTATAACTTGAGACCACGTTTCAAGTAAGGAAAGCATACCCTTTTCTGAGGTCATCTTAGTAGAGGTTTATATGATATGACAAGAATGTGCTTCAAACGTTGATTTCGGGTGTTTTTCATAGTTTATCAGAAATCACTGGAATATTTTACTATTTGGCATTCTCCGGATATTCATTTTATTAAAAAAAATTAAAAAAACATCGGGTGAATGAGAAACTCACTAAGAAAAAGTTTGCCAACTTCGAGTTAAGTGGTCTACATTTGGAAAACAGTCCCGAAGATCACTAGAAATTCCTATTAGAAAGAATGATTAAAAAAAATCAATTCCTATAATAAACACAGTCTTAAAAATTGCCTTATTCATAGTCTTGTATGAGAAAAGCAAATACTAAGATGCTGCCGAGCTTTGCCTTACTACCGGAGGTCTTATAATAATTTCCATAATTAATACCATACATTTCGTTTGCGATGATATATATATATAT
>KZ312454.1:369714-431510 GCA_000376725.2 Ladona fulva | reverse complement strand
TTAGGAAGATAACAGGAGTGACAGACATCATAGATAAGGTAAGATCACTGAAATGGATGTGGGCAGGCCATGTTGCAAGGAGAAACGACAACCGATGGACATCAGCAGTTCTGAACTGGATACCAAGAGACGTGAAGAGACCAAGAAGAAGACCAAGGGACCGATGGAACAGAGACATCATTCAGTATTTAGGGGTAACATGGCAACGAGAAGCTCAGAATAGAGAGAATTGGAAAGCGCTTGGAGAGGCCTACATCCGACGTCGGATTGAAAATGGCTGATGATGATGATGATGATGACATGTTAACCGATATGTGATCTTCTTAGCAATCCTAAAATGTAATCATTCAAATCAATATCAATTTTTAGTAAATTATAATTACTGCTTGTTATTATCTTAAAGTATTTATGATATGAAAATTTGCATAAAACATAAATATCGAACAATAATCTTCGAAATTAGAAATTGTATCATAAAAAATAACGCGAACAATTATAAAAAAGACTTTCTGATTAGATTGAAGATATCTTGCACAAATAATGCTACATAAAGAAAATATGCATATGTTATATTTCCTTGGAACTGGTACAATATCCAAATGGATTTCCCCGTTATATCCCATTTCTGAGAGACAGAAACTTTTTTACGTCATGATGTAGTAAAAAAAATCCAAATTTTTCTTTAACTGCTTCCTCTTTTATAACGCAATAAATCAGTGGCAATTAAAACTTTATATGAAACGTTTCAGAAATATTTCAAAGCAAGTTTGATGTTCGTAATCAATTTTATGTGTTCAGTGAAATGCTTAAGGTTGTTTGAATGGAAACTTTTGGATATTTGTATTGAAACTCTAGCGATATTTCAAATCCCTTTTCTTTAAAAGTAAATAATGCCAAAATGGAGGTAGTTAAAGGCAATGCGAATGTTAGACCAGATTTATCTCCGAACAACCGCCAGTATTACGATACTGAAAACTGCTTCAGTTGGTAGAGCAGAATTGCGAGGATTAAATTCACCTGAAATAGAGGATGTAAGAGGAATTAGGATGATTATAGAACGAAATAATTCCTCGAGAATAAGCAATTTTTTTTCTGTATGATTTTATTCACGATATATTTATGCTTCTTCGATCCTGCGTTCCGTAAGAGCATTGGGAAAGGTATACTCTGAAATTTACGACTACCGAAGGTATAAGGTAGCGCATATATTACGTCTTAATATGCTGCATTTAGTCCTAGAGGTTGATTGATCTGTAAGAATTACCTTCGGCCGTTGAAATCTTCTAAAATGCTCATGATGTCCACTAGTAATAAGACTTTATACATCTCCTTTTCACAGGTGAGTAATGGTCGTACTCTATTGGGAAACGCGTATGTTTTTTCGGAAAGAAATTATTGAATGAGCATCACGATTTAAGTACGTTGGCGGATCCAGGAATTCCTTATTTTTAGTACAAGCAATCAGAATAGAATTTGACAAGGATCTTAAATTGATAGCAGATTGTGAAGTTTTTAGAAGATCACGATGCATCTACTACATTTATCGCAACAAAATGGTCACAAAAAAGGGCCAAAACGGCATTGAAAAATAAAATAACAGGAAATAAGTTCATGAAATTGGAAAGGAAATTGTCTTAAATTCTCCCCTTTTTGGAAGTACTCACCCCATCTCCCCCTCATCCAATTAACACACCCACTTAGCAGTTTTTCCAGAATCGTCCCTGATCTCGTATTCTACAACTGCGGGTACTAAAACTGCGAATGCTAAAATGGAATTTATATTGTCATTCATATCATTATTCAATAAAAATGCATAATATCAAAACCAGGGTTGGCGAAGTCACAGTCTGTAAGGAATAAGTAACATTATAATATAAAAATGCTGCGTCGTTAAAAAATATTTGAATAACGCAAAATAAAACTCCTAAAGAATGCGCGCGGTAAAGGATAGGTTGATATTTGTCACAGAAAAAGAACATAAGTTAAGTCTTCCATACGGAAGATTCTGCCATATTGTATCTTTTAATTTTACCAAAATAATTTTTTCAAGAATTGCTGGATTGGGAGCTTTGAATACCCTGCTAGAACCTAAAACAATAAATTTTCGCCTAAAAGAGATCTATAGATTTACATTTGTTGTATCACTAAACATTTTTTCTGATACGGAAGAGGATGTCAAAGTGGATCGGTCGCATCATAAGGAAAGGTTTTCCTAGGAGTAGGAATATAGAGAGTGATATTAATGTAAGGTGCGGAAAAGTTGAAAAATACTTGACATGCAATTAGATTCGATGGAAGACCAAAGTTAACAGCCAGCAGGTGAAGAATAAGTAGCAAAATAAACATAATATGGAGAGGGATATGCTTCCGGAACCTGCCTTAGAGCATAACCCAAAGATCAGCAGGTACATTCTTCGCGGCCGATGTGCCGCGGCATACTGATTTGTCGTATGAAAGCCGATGGGTCGCTCATATCCGAGAGTAAAATATGTTTTTAATTTACGTCATTTGAGCTGCTCCTTTTTTTAATACACTTTACCTATAATTGGAATAATTTGCAAAAGTATCAAAAATCTATTATATCATTACGTTAACGACGATCGATCTGGATTCCGAATAGCTTAAAGATGTTTAATAATAGCAAAGATTGTATTGCAATTTTACTGTTTTTATAACACAAAATATGTACCGTAATGGGACTACTTGAGCCCTGGGGGGTTACTTGGACCCAAAGCAAAAAAAGGCTGTAAATGGCCAAAAGAAAGACATTTTGTAGTACAAGTGGTGTCATATAGACAGGAAAATCGTTCCACCGAAACTTATTAAAAGGGGGTGATTTTTATCGCCTTGTAGATACTTCTCACAACTTGTTTGCCAAAAATTATACAAATTCCAAGACATCATTATTTCAAATATGATTCCATATAGCGTTTTTGATTTATTAATTGAGTTTTTGCAATTAAATGATCATTTCATGGCCTCAGAATGTCTCTAAAGAGTTATATTTCCAGACCCTACGCCCTACTTAGCCCCACTACATATTTACATTGTTTAGTCAGCGGAAAAAGGAGCTTGGGTGGCTCCAAGTAGCTTGGGTAGCCCCAACTTGGGGGTCTCTTTGACCCAATTTAAATAACAAAAATGTTACTACAATCAGCGAAAAAGTTTGTTCAAAAAAGCTTTTAAACCATCGAAAAATATCTAAAACATAGTAAAAAATTTATTGTTAGCGTAGGTTATGGAATTTCGGCATTGTTTTGTAAGGAAAGTCCAAAAAATTTAGGGTCTAAGTAACCCCGGTTTACGGTATGTATAAAGGCAAAATCGGCTTTTGGTCGCATCTTTCGACGGCCCTTATTGTTGCCCCAACGCTGAAGGCTTGCTGAGCTATTGGCTTCGTATTCCGCAGTTTGAGTGATACTTAAGCGTGCTAGGTTGAGAAGCATTGCACTAAATAATGACGGATCTCAAACAACAGAATCATGTGGTGAATACCCTGCCATCTATATCTACAATACATACTGTAATGGATACTGCCGGATGTTGTCAATGCTGCAGTTGATATTAAAGAGAGGACTTAATTATTATGTTGCGTAGTAAATAATCACAAACTTTTAATTAATTCTAACCGTAATGAATTGATTTTATGGTGTCTTGACGAAAATTCGTCCAGTTGAGCCGACCGCTATTTGGTGAATAGCTCCAGAACAGACACCATTTCCGTCTACGTAAAATCCTAAATTCCTAAGAATTATGCTTTGGTACAGAACGAGGAACCGCAACAAGAAAAAGAACGCAAATATTGAACCAAAAGCGGCAAGCAGCAACTTCACGGTGTAAAAAAGACACCCAAGACGAATATGCCGAAAAGGGTAGCGACACAAATGGAACAGCTCGAAAGCGAAGGCGCTCCGGGGGAAGAAACGGCGAGGACGAAAAGATGGCGGGAAAGGGCAAAAGGGCATATAAGAGTTGAGGGGCGAATATGGATGCCGTTTTGATGGGGAGGAGACCATTACCCTGCGAGGTTGAGGTCCTTCGGATGCTGAAGAACCCTCAATAAGGCGGGCGGGGGAGATTGGGAGAGGGCCCATAGAACGGGATGGGATCCCCACTCGAAACGGAACTATGGGACAAGAGGGAAATAAGGGTGAATGTTGAGGAGTGTGGCCCTTTTTTTTCAGGGGTCATAGCGGGATCTACGACGGGGGGAAGGGGAATTTTGTAGGTTATTCTTAAGGAAGGATTGGATGAGGGGGTGTTTTTACTGCGATTCCGGAAACAAGTGTTCCTCCTATCCTCTTCATCGACTCGGTAGGGGGTGGAGCCTTAAGGCGGTCTTGAATGCATGGGAATGCGAGACGTTCTCGGGAAGCGGTTTATTTTTTCTGGGATAAGAAAAAAAACCCTTGGGCAATACTTTGGTCGAAATTAGGGTTTTCCGGAGAGAGGAAAAAATCTGGCGCGCAAGAACACTTTCTCTCCGATTCTTACATCTGGGGCGAAAATGTCTAAACTCTTTGCGATGAAGGAAAGCGGCGAAGTTCTCTTTCTCCCCGAAAGTTTTCTGTTCGCCGTGTTTGCGCAGATTGAGTAAGGACGGGTTGGGAGAAATGGGAGGGAATTTACCCTAAAAGGTCGTCGTTTCTGGGAGGAAAACTGCTGCCTGTCTCGTGGATGTTATTATCGAAATTACTCTTTCTTAAAAAGAGTTCGAAAGCTGTTTTCTCGTATTTCTGAATCGGAGGCTCAGTGAATATTTCCGATGAATTTTATTTCTGTTTAAAACTCCGGAATCGG
Source organism: Ladona fulva (assembly GCA_000376725.2). NCBI lineage: Eukaryota > Metazoa > Arthropoda > Insecta > Odonata > Libellulidae > Ladona > Ladona fulva. The sequence continues at coordinate 426,710 of KZ312454.1, read as the reverse complement.
CACTCATGGTTTTTGTGACGATAAACTGAAAAGGAAGCTAGCTTAAGCGCGTACTCCTTCAACAGAATACGGAGCTTAACATCCATGGATTTTAATCAGGCTTAATTAGTCTTACTTAAGTTCAGAAAATTCCTAACTAGTGTCTTTTAATGGTAACTGTACCGTGAACCGACTAAGTACAAGATTCTTGAAAAAATAGTTTCCTATTGATATTCTAAGATAAACTGATGTGCTTCCATTAATTATTATTTAACTCATTTTACGGGAACATTCTTCGCAATTTAATTAAGTTACTTTTCAACTGTGCTCATATCTGTGACCGTAAAAAGCGCTAACCAACTGTTGTTGGATAAAGAAGAAAATTTCAGGGTAACTATTTAGACAACTATCGAGAATGTAGAAAATATAGATACATTTTGTATTAAGTGAATATGACTCTTTCAATTGTGTACGATACATGGGTAGAATAATTTTTTCAAGACGAAGTTTCATTCGACTTCTCATTGGTGTACTTTTGCATCTATTCGTAACATTCCTCTAATTATGTAATTAGGCAAACGCGGAGACAAGGATGCAATCTATCTGTGAGTTCAGTCTGAAGGCCGGTTGGAACCTCATACCCTCCACCATCAGCTACGAAGATCTAGGAGAGGGAAATGAGGCTTACTAAGCAAGATGAGGAGTGAGGTAGTTTGTCCTTGCTTTCCTCAATGAGCCAGAATGCCATAAGCAGAATAAGCCCAAATTAGTGAATTGCAATAACTCTACGAGTAACACTTTTCATAACATTGCAAAAGGAGAAACATTCATTAATGCAATTATTTAGCATAACTCATACCTAAGTAGCTTTCATATAATCACAGCCATGATGCAAAAGTATATAAAAGATACATTTTTCTACATCCGGCACCAAAAGACAGATGTTAAATATTTCATTCATTTATATATGGTAACAGGACCAAGGATGCAATAACAAATTTCAATAAAAATTCAAACAATTTAAGACAACATATTACATCTATTGCGGTAGCTGTCAATGCTTCGGTGTGTAATAAACTGCGTACTGCTTTTTTAGAGATTCGACGAGTAAAAGACTCCAACGAAATATTATGTAAAATCGATTAGAAACCTCAAACATTTCAAATACTCACTGCTGAGCTGTGTCATAAAATTGAAGGTCTTGAGTACAGAAAGTCTGAGAAAACTAAACGAGCTTCCCTATCTTCCGCGATGTACGTACTACGTTTTTCAGCGGTTTTCAACACGATTCCAACAAAAAATTCGCAACGGAAAGCGACTCTCTCTTTGAGCGTAGAGTTGGGATGCTATTTTTTGCTTGCCGAGGGTTCCTTTTCAAACAACGTTCCATGGCACGAAAAAATTACAAATATTTTTAGAGAGGGATCTAACGATGTTTTTCGGAAACAATTTTGATTCCAAATGCCGTTTATCTTTCCCGGTTCACGATTCATTTCTTTATTCGCCTATGTAAATGAGGAGTTATGTGAGCTTGGAACTAGAGATAGCAGTTCTATTATCGCTTCAATTGCGATGCAACCAATGAGAAAAGATTGCGACTGTGAATGATACTATAAATACTTTCGGCTTCCTTTTTGTTGTTTATCTTCATCATTCTGCAGGATAACATTCCATTGGGGTAGTGATTCGCTTCCCGATTCAATCTTATAGCATTTATTTGTTCTAGTTTTACATTCTTAAGTTTGTTAAAATGTACATAAAATAACGTAGAACGTTTGCTGCACTCCTGTTTTTTCCGGAAACAATTCACAAGCTATAATTAGTAATCCAATGTATACCATCAGAGTTCGAGAAAAGCTCCAAAAAGCCGCTGTTTGCGAGCAAACTAACCGTTGGAAAATTGAAACCAACGGAGGTTAGTGTTCTCAATTTTGAGGTCCTCCGTACTGATTTTTTTTAAGATTTACGTTTTCTCTATTCATTTTGTGGTTTTTTTCTTGAATGTGTTGTGCGACGATTGATCTGCTTATTTGATTGTGTTTTAAGTTAGCCAAGTTTTCTTTAGATTTGGTTTCTATAATTCTTCTCCTCAGTCAATAATTGACTTTGTCGCAATACCGACACGATATTTCGTAGATGCCGGATTTGCTTACGTAATGTTGGGATTGGGTCCTTAGGATTTGGAAGAAGATTTTATAGTTTATTGCTATTGGAAAAAATTGGAGTGAAATTGAATTTGGAAAATATGGGTCTGAGTTTGTTGCTGAATCCCGGTGCGAATGGTAGTTTTATGAATTTACATTCTTTATCATCTGATGATTTTGACATAATTCGTTGACCCAAATTGAGTTTTTATTTTCTAAGTATCTTATTGACTACAGATGTATCGTAGCCATTTTGGTTCGCGATATTTCTGCAAAATACAAAACGTGATGCAAAGGAAAGATAGGTAATAGAGACTAAGGTGAATCGCAAGCAATGTGAGACGACATAACTGTTGTTTCGAAGAAAAATTAACGGGGAAGAAAGAAAGAGTCAAAAAACAGGAATGGAGACGGGGTATAGTTTCCGCAAATGGCGAAGCAAGGCTTGAGGGCGGAAGAAGGGCATTGTGGGAGGAGAAAGGGTTCCGTAGAAGGGGCAGAAAAACGACCTTCTTATGTTTTTACCAATCTCTCTCCGAAATTGAACGACGCCGAAGGAAAGGAATAAAAATAAAGGAATCGGGAATGCGAGAAAACGAAGTTATCCGAAATGAATGGAAAAGAGAAGGATGAGGGGAATGTTAATCACGAGAAAGCGGAGGAAAAAGTATTGGTCATTCTTATTTGGACTCTTTTGTTCTTCTGATGCGGCGAGGAATCGGTTTCCGCGAAACTTATTGTTTATTTATTACTCAGAGTTCAAATAGCGGCCGTTGAAAAATGCCGGGGGAAACTTTCACTCGGCCCTAAATTAAAACGAATCGTATCTGTATTTTCCATTTGGGGAGCGCGTGGGTGGACGAGCGTCGGATTTCATAAAACAGGTCGGATTCCTCTTCCTCTCGGTCTAATTCCGATAAATGGCCATTTAAGCGATGAGAATTATCGGTTTTAATTTCGCATTCTCCCTCTCAGATGTATATATTATTAATAGTTGAAATGCCAAGCATTGTCAGGGCGTATATTAAGGTTTGCGTCTCAACGAAAGTTTCGTTCCGACACCGACATTTGCATTCGGAAAAAAATTTTTCAAGCATGCGATGATATTGCGTATCTGCAGAGGGTTCCCTCGTCTAAGGTATGAAATCAGGAACAAAAGGTGAGCTAACGCGGTTCATTCAATGCTCCCGTTCTCTCATATCAAATACGAACAGAGAAATATAAATTATCTCGATTTCAGCAGCAGTAATTTTCTTTTCTGAGACGTTACGCTCCATCTTTGAAAAGAGAAAGCTGTTTTAAATCATATGTTTTAAAACATAAGAAGTTTATTTTTTAAGGAGATACGGACACGGAAAGGTCTGACGGGAGGGGGGACTCGAACCCGGGTCTCTCTATTGCCAGTTGGTTGCTCTATGCATTGAGTTATCTCACGAAAACATTGATCCACGCCGTTTGGAAGAATTTGTAGGCAAGATATTTCACCTAAAGATTGCATTCATATCTTGATGAAAGTAATATTTTTGGTTTGCCTACGAGGACTTTTTCATTTTCTCTTGCTGCTCGCTATTGACTGAAATAACAAAATCAACTTTCTCGTTGACGAAATCTGTGCGGACGAATTTTTCGAATATTTTCCGTCAGTAATGTTGAGTTCTATCCTTACGTGAGTCCATCCCGCTGGACTCCATCATAGTCGGGACAATTTTATCAAACTCTATCATAGCCGAACATTGATATCTCCTTTAACGAGCCTAACTTCTTTGTGCTGATTCCTTTCTACACCTGAGAAAATTTCTTACCTACTCGTGAGGGGTTTGAATTACTTTAGGGCTCCCAAGTACGATAGCCAATTGGATAGCGCGTTCGCCTTTGGTGAAAGCGGCTCAGGATTCGATTCCTGGCGGGTGCCCATATGTGCGAAATGGCCTCAATTGTCTAAGCATTTTTAACATTAGTTACATTTACTTTAGTTTTATTCTTCATAGTTGCTTGTATAATTAATGAACTGAAGTATGAATGATGATCAGTAATGGCATTCCTTGACCTATCTCCTGTTTGAATGGCATGAAACGTGTTATTAATAGTGTCATCCCGCAGCATTGAAGAGGCGTTTTCGTGGGTTCCGTTTACTTTCCTCAAATTAATTAACTAAATGAGGCCTTGAATGAATTCTGAAAATGATAATACGAATAAAACTTGAATGTAGGAGTAATGACCTTACGCCTTACAACCAAAACAAATACAATTTTCCTGCTATATTATCTTGAAGAGTGGACACTTTTATTTTTCTTTGGGAAGAGGAAAGAGAAAAACATTTCTTTTTGTTTTATCTAAGTTATATTCTAGGCTGAGATAATATTAAAGCTAATGAGGGGTGAATGATGTTGAATCTTATAGTTCTTAATTATTTAAATTCTAAGGAAGAAGTTGCAGTTTCGTGGAATTACATCACATTAAAATAAAAGGGAGACAAGGGTGTACTTTTTCTCAGGTTTATTTGAAAACGACTGGTTTAAATTTTGCAACTTTTAACTAGTCATAGACATAGTAAAATTAGTAAGGATGTTTTCGAAAATGGTTAATCAAATCATCGATCACAGATAAGCATTCGGAAACCGCAGCACCAAATCACCCAAAACATGCATTTAAATCTTTCTTGAATTTCTTTCGAGACTGTTCCTCATTGGAAAAAGTTAAATAAGTTCAATCGTTATTATTATTCAATATTTAATATATTTATGGCGCGCCAAATTTGAGTTAGATAAATTATTCCATTTACTTTAAAAATGAAATAAGGCACTCTCTCGGATTGGAAGGTAATGTAAGTAGATTAAATGCGCTACTTCCATGCGCTGTATGTAAATTTAAGAGTTCACAATCGGTGTTTTTGAGCGTGATTCTGGAAAAATCAGTCAGACTCGTAATCTAAGCTGCGAAAGGACTTCTTTTCTTTTAGATGCATTCCCTTAATAGCAAAGGCCATCGTTTCTTGGAGAACTTGTCTAGGAAAACTCATTATCTATTACGGAGAGATATTAGCTCTCGTGGAAAGGCATGCATTTGTACGAGTCCTTATAAAGAAGGAAGTTATGTATCAGTAAGCAAGTTCTTAGGAACAAACTCTGAGAAATATTTGGGCACACTAATTACGGAAGGAAGGACGGTTCACGGTTAGTTCGAATTTTTTAGAAACTTGACTCCATTAAGGTATGACCTTTAAGTACGATACTTATTAGAAGGAAGATGGTGATGAGTATTTAATATTGTAAATTAACTTTATTGATTAAATGCCGGTAGTAAAGTCTGACATATATTTGGGCAGGTTCTATTCCCATTATGAGACATAAGAGAACAGTCATGGAAATGATTTTATTTGTTCTTGTCTATAGCACGTGTACATGGGATTCCAAATCTTATTAGTCCCAGCGCATTTATGTCTTGAATTTTCTTGCTAACAAGTCAATAAAATTCTAAATGACTAACTAGGTTTGCCATTCACAACCTCAGATAGATGTGAACATTCCTTGGTGCGGCAAAAAGACAGTAAAAACATGGAGTAGTAAAATAAGAAAACAATTGCCTTTGTAACACTTCGATGTCGTGAGATACTTATTTACATAACCCTCCAGAATAAGCTTCCCTTGCCACAAAGGTGTACGGGATCCCCTTAGAACCCATATACATTCTACGTTTCCCGCTTAGCTGGTGAATCATAAGGAAAGGACAAAAGATCTTCGGCAAAAAGAAAGAAGTGATTGAAAAATGCCAGGAATTCATGATTAATTCATTTACTTGGTCTCCTGCATCGTTTCATCTCATTCAAAAGATAAAAACAGCAGGAATAAAATTAGATCAAAGTTTACGATTGAGACTGGATTTCCTTCTCTTAGGATGGAGAAAAGACGAGTTAAATGCGGAGGAGAAAACGTAGAAAAAAGCAATGGCTTAGAAATAAAAAATACAAGATAGGACAGGTAGAAGAGGGTAGAAAGCGGAACGAGAAAATAAGGAGGATGCAGCAATAAAGAAGAGGATTAAAGAGATTTACGGGTAAGCTGAGCAGAGAAAGTGTGAGACACACAAAATTGGGAAAAGGATTTTAAGAGACGTAGGGTGGATAAAGCGTTAGATGGAAGCTCAGCTGTAAAGATGCACTGCTAGACGACGATGAATGCTGCGAATAGCAGGGCACAAGCTTCCCTACGTACGGATTGTCCAAGTAAATGAAGTTGAGTAACTCTTTTTCGTAATGTAACCTTACCTTAAAACGACCCGTTGGCGCAGGAGAAGTACGTTCCCATTCTCTAAGCGAATTGCTATTTTTTCAGGGAGGTATCAAAAACCTAGTCGTAAATACTGAATTTAAGTTATTTCTGCATTGAATCATCATGTTAGAAGAAAAGAATGAAACGAGATTATTGTATCTGGAATGAAACAGAAATATCGTGAACCCTCATTTTTATCATTAGCGGCGAAAAAGCTCTCCCAGATGGCCAAGTAGGTAGCGTGTTTGCCTTTTGTAAAAGCGGTCCTGGGTTTAATTTCCGGTGAGAGCACATATGTGCGATTGACCTCAGCTGTTGAAACACTTAATAAATTACTACTAAAGTCCCATACTTCGTTCAGTTTGTGCGGCCCAACGCTTTTTTGGTATGTCAAAATCCATTGATAACAAAAATCATTCATACTGTAGACTTCCAATTATCTGCGGGTGGATCATCCGTTTTTCGAATTATTCGTGCATGATTTTTTACCTTTCGTTGATATTTTCCGCGGTCCATTTAAATTATTCAAACATAAAAATCACGAAAGTATTTTCGCGTTGTAATACGATTAAGACTTACGTTTGACCTCTACAGAGAAATTGGTAAACGACTACAATGGCATTATCGCTGCGAAAGGGATCCCCGGTCGGTTGAATGAAACCCTTAATCAGCCCATATAATAGTATTTGAGCGTAAGTAGTAATGAATTGCACATTTACGTTAATTATGAACATTATAAGAAATAATAGTGAAAGTTTGGGATATCCATATTTTCTGATTATTCGCAACCCCAAACTATCATTAGCCCGGGTAATTGATGGTTCACCTTATATCATATTAGAAACCCTACTGAACTACGATTTGATGGATATAGTTTGCAGGAGTTATTAGGAAGTTGACGCTACAAGGTTCAGAAATCGCTGATTCAGAATGATCTATCATGAGAGAAGGTTGCCATTTTTTTCCCTTTTCAGCGTCTTCGTATTGCAATACGACTCTACTTGGTGAAAAGAAGATGTTTCCAAAATTCTTGATGCGAAACTTTGATGAAACTTTGAACAGCTAACGATGTATATATCCTGAGAACGATATAATTAATGGCAACTTGATTTGAGGGATGGAACAAACACAAACTTCAACTTTATGTGGTATGAGTAAACGTTTCTGTTCTTACATTTGGATGAGGACTTTTATGTTGTAAAATTCTACCACGAAGTAATGCCTGACAGGCAATAAAAACTTAATCATTTAAATTAGAATAAATACGATATAATCGATTAGATTAATAAAATACAATTAAGTTATTCTTTTAAAGTGTTCAAATTCATTGTTATGAGAGGACATGTTTTCTGCTATGATGTATTCTCTGTATTCAAATGCTCTGTGAATGCGTAATAGAACTGTTTGCGGAAGATTCCAGATCCATACATATAATTCCTCTGCATACATATTAAAATTACTTGGTAAATTCCACAAGAGGCTTTATTTCTACAGGTTTCATGAATAATAGCTTAAAAATGTTAACTCGTCGAAGAAACCAAACGAATTCAATCCTTCTGTAGGAGTTGCCAAGTATATTTTAAAGTCTTGCGTTTACTATGCAGTCAAGATACCATGTATGCACAATCAGATTATATATATTAGTATGTCTTCCAGTTTATATTCATACAATGTATGAAAGGCAGACACAACCTGCGAAACATTTGTGAAGGAATTCCTGATTTAGATTGCAGTCAATCAGAAATTACTTTGTACTAACATAGATGTCAGAGGTACAGCAACTTTCGCCAGTTTTACGTTTCCCTCAAGAATAATGAAGGATATATAACATAGGATAATCATTAATTATGCTTCTCCTCTGATAACTTTACTTAAATTTTCTTGGAATTTTCCATTCGATAGTTAAGACAGGTATGAATCCTGCCATTATAATTTTCAATGATCTACAACTATTCCTAAACTCTTGCGAGCAGCCATGCTCATAGATATCCTGCCACGAAATGGAAAGAATCAATTCTTGGAAATTGTTCATTTATAATTTAGAGTCAATTTAAGAAGAATTGAAGCAGGTGCAAAAGTTCTGTTTACCTGCAATTAACAGCCAAACGAAAATCATGTAGATTGAGTATACAGTTTTGTTGTTTGTGATTCCTATTAAGTGTGACCTAATTTTGCAAATATGAACCTTAACTCCTATGTTTTGGAGTATATACTATGTAAATATTCAGTAATAAGAGTCTATTTCTGAAGATTGAGAGGAATACCAAAAGTGCAATCAGCAATTAGATGAAAGATCTTAACTTTATTAAAACTTTTACATTTCGTCTAATGTATACATTCCTCCTTCTACGGCTCCATCGTAACGGGAGAGTATCCCAGTATCCCAGGGGCAAGACATTTTTTCCCTTCCCTCCCTTGACAACGTTGACCTGTCTGTCGCATGAGAAAGGCTGCAAAACATCATGGACTCATGAGTTCTATTTGGTTACATTAAAATAGTTTACGATTAATGGCTTAAATATACCCCTCTTACCGTCGAAAGGGCGAAAGAGGAAACGTATTCATTTCATGAATCAACTAAAAGAAAACATTTTCCATTTTATTATCCCATTTCGTTATCAAAAATATTGGAAGATACTATTAAAATGCGGGACTTAGTTTCAGGAAGTGACCGGTTGCACTGAACGCTCAGAAAGTCCGCATACACCCCGAAGACCGCAGGTTCCCCATCTGTGTGCTAGCGAGGCGATTGCCCTTTTGGAACCGGAAGAATGGATCCCAGATTTCCCTGCAAACGATACGAAATTTTCCGCTTTACACAGATGCGTCATTGAAATCACCGGAGCAGCTTCTGCATAATCTTTATCAATTACTAACTATCGGGATGGAAATCGTTAGGTGGAAGGAGATCAAATTTTAGGTTAAACTTACAGAATAAATTCAGAGGCCATACACTCCCGAAGACTTAACAGGTATTACGCGTCCCCCGTTACCTTTAGCTGCTGCAAGAAAAATTTAAAAATAGGTGCTAGGACTAGTCAGATCAGGAATTCATTTTTTCGCGGAATACACGTAACAGTAAGGGAATATGATAGCAACCTTATGGTGCATTCAGCCTCTGGCACATGCCGGAAGGCGTCTTGCAGACGTACGTGGATATAATAATAATTTATTTTCATTCCACTCTTTTAAATACACATCTCTTTAACAATATATTTAGCTGGCAGCGAAAGAGGGTATGATTTAAACCTCAACCAGCATAAAAGAAGCGAATATTGGCTTGGATGTTTGTATTCCTGTGAAAGACTGAGCGACATAGAGGATCCTCACATCCAAGAAGCATTAAATTCGTAGTTTTGAGGAGGGTAAGCGGGAAGTTGCTCAGAGCCGCACTTATTCAGAAGGATCCACTTGATATTACCTCTACCGCACGTAGATAGCAAAGGAAGAAACCCCTTTTTGTCAGTCTTACAGCGGAAAAAAAGTTCCCTGCGACTTCTCTACACCTTATCGTGAGGTTGCTGTGACTCACGCACCTACTTCAGTGAATAAAGGGCCAGGGTGGACGGAGTAAATACGTTCTCTTTTCCTACCACGGCAACTACCCATAGCAAGAGGCGGGGAATTCTTTCTGGCCTCTAGCAAGTCAAATCGGGAGCAGATTCATCTCATTTGATGCAGCAGAACTAGAAAATGCGACGTCAGGCCCATTTCCAGCACTCCCGTCGCGCGGTTCTCAGCAACCAATTCAATCACCCCTAACATTACGATCTATGAAAGACGAACTGCTACGGCCCTCGTAAGGGAAGAGACTTAAGGGGAAGGAAGAAAGAAAATTCGTTTCCAATGCTCGAAAGGATTCTCCAACCCCGAGTAGTCCTAACAACACAATTGTAATGAAATTCTTATCACTGAAAACGTCCCGATAGAGGAATACGTAGTCCCATTATGCGATGTAAAAAAAGGATGTACGGCATCAACAATTTTAGTTAACATACTAATTCTGACCGGTTAGCAAGTGCGGCAAAAGAACCATTTTTAGTAGCCTGAAAGATATTGTCATGATTGCTAATGGCAATAAAGTTTAGTAGAAAAATTGATATTTCCACGAAAAAATGTTTATATTAGAGCTACTGCCACTAAGACCGGCCATGCTAATCACGCCTCGGGTGGACACTGCACGAAAGAACTTCGTTATACGATGAATTTTCCGACAAAGAACCAAGTTGCATACAAATTATTTACTACCTGGTACTGGATTTTCATTCTCTGTCCCCAATTTCTGAATCTTTAAAAATAACCGCTCGTCTTTTCATTCCCTCCCATAAGGTTTTCATAGCTTTTGTATTCTTTCACTTTTTACTAATTTACATTATGTACTCTGTTTTCGCGGATTTTTTTTCACCCCCCTTCTCTGTGGGTTTTTTCCCACTCAGTGGGGTTTCTGTCTTCTTCGACCTTCAGTTAAGAAGATTTTTCCCCACAAACCCAACTCTTTTTCTTTGTTGCATATTTCTCTTTAACTACACTAAATAACTAAATATTAAATTTAACTTATGTATTGACAATTGAGGTTAGGTGAAAGAAGAGAACGCATATAAAAAAGTCTGGCAGGACCTGAAATCTTCCGCTTATGAATCCTGGTTTTGTCAGATTTTTTACATGTCCATTTTTTCTTTAGATTGTTCTTCGGTGCAGGCTTGACTTAACTTCGCCTTAATAAAGAGCTTATTTGTGAATTCATTCATTCCCATATTCATGTGTTATGATACAATGACTGTCTTTTTATCAAAATATTCTCATAGTTTGCTAAACTGCCTAATTTCGATCTGTAGTAGTAGTATTGTTAAAAGTGCTTCGACTGCTTTTGGTCACTTCGCACTTAGGCCCCCACCGGAAATCGAACCCGGGACCGCTTTCACAAAATTCGAACGCATTGCTCACTTGGCTATCCGGGAGCCCAATTTCGATCTGTAGCCTGTACCTTCGATCACTCAGCGTAATCAAAAGATCCTTTTCTTCAACCTTGTTACTTATAATTCAGTAATAGAGAGCCCTCTTATAACTCCCCATTACTTTCGTTCTATTTTGTTTCTTTTACTTCATGTTTCTAAGTCTCTTTTTTTGTCAATCTGCATGATTGCATGACAATGCTGTACATTCACACTGTAAACACGATCGCCTATTATACTTAATTTGTGAGAAGTACTACATATCATAATGTTACTTTTCCTAAAAGTATCGTGTTATTTACTATTACATATTATGATAATGTCGTATTTAAAATCGTTTACGTCATAAACCAATCTATTCTGATGACACCGTAAGTTTGACGCATTCGAAGAAACATGAATAATATGTGTTCTTAATCCGATTATTTATAGCTGCTCGTTTGTTACTTATCATGGCTGCAAAATAAGGAATGCAATAGGTAAGGATACGGGTGTGTAAATGTTCGAAAGAAATTTCTCAGACAAGGCAAAAGGTAGTCGCTTAAAGGCCAGAGCGGAATATCAAAGATTTATCACGTCTTCAAAGAAGCCTTCTTAATACCTTGCTACTACCGTTTTTTTCTCCCCTATCTGTCGCTAACTGTAACGTTCAAAGCCGGATAGGATCTTTATTACGTATAAAAGGAATAAGTATTCTTTATTATTTGCTCGCGGTACAATATTTCATTGTTACCCTCCAACTACTAGTGAATATCTCCACTTAAAAGTTTCATTATTAACTCTTAATTACGAGTTGCCTGTTGAAGTTGAAGTCACATTTCCTAATCTAACTTCTCTGATAATTTAATAGGGAAATTTAAAGATTTTCGCGTAAAGTACAGTCTAAACCACAATTTTCATTAAATTTTCCATAATTTTTCTATTTGTTCTTCAAAAACTAAAAGTGAGATCGTTTAAACTAGTTTCCATGGTATGATAAGAAAGTAAATGACAATTCTTAGGTAAGGAAATGTTTCATTAGCCCGAAAATTCACTAGTTTTTCATCTCTGAATGATAGAAAATTTTCCGATGTTTACTTAAGCCCTGAAATTTAACATCTACCGAGGTAAATCATGAAAATGTGTTATCATTCACGTAAAGCAACATTTTCGCAACGAAAACTGCTAGAGAGGAAATATTTCGGATCGGATTTGAATCAGCATAACATTTTCAATGTCATTATTTTCTAGTAATAGTGAAGAGTTTTCTACAGAAATATCAATGAACGAAAGAAAATCCTTCATCAAATCACGCCAGAAGACCAATATTCTATATCAAGTATATTAATTACTACTTAAATCTCATGACTATTTTGTCGATTCATGTCAAATCATTCATTAAATATTTATCGATAGTTAAGAACCGCTAATTGTCTAATTACCGAGGTTGCAAGAAACAGAGACGAACTCAGTTCCAAGGGGAAGCCTATTGTTTGGAACTCCAAGATGGAAAGAGATTAGTGTCAACTAAAAAGCTTAAGTAGAAAAATAACGAATTACTTAAGAAATGTCCTTATTACGTTGTAAAGATGTGCATAAACAAAAATAGAAACTATATCATAAGTTTGCCTATAAAGAAATAATCACAATTCTTTACTGAGTTGGAATAAATCTGCAGGAAAAACGGTCATCCAAAAGTCTGATAGGACCTGAAATCTTCCGTTTATGAATCTTGATCCTGTCAGATATTTTTCACGTCCATTTTTCCTTTAGATTTTTCTTAGGTGCATGCCTTCACGTGAAAAGTTACCTTTGCCCATTTTCCTTTTGAGTTGGAATACATTGATCGATCGACGAGATACATTCAAAACAAAAATCATTACGTTGTTATGTACATTTTTCAAATACTGCCTACGGGAGGTTTTTGGAGGGTTTTCCCTCCCGTCTTGGGCGAGTGCCAGGAAGTTTTCAAATTATCATGTTATACTTCCCTTCAGCGTTTCCACCTGGCCAAATGGCCAAATTGCAATGCAGATCTCAATAAATAAATAAATAAATGTAAGGGTTTTCGCTAACTTAATTTAATGCTCAAAATCATTTGATGAAAATTACGCACCGTATTGTTTAACACGTTCAACGCTGTCCGGTGACGGCAGACGACGATCGTCGTCCAAGCTCTGTATGCTTTCCAAAGGCCATCTTCGATTAGCGCCGCCTCCTAGCGCTTCAATTTCACTTTTCAGTCGTTCGTGAAGCTCTATTTCAGTAACGTGCTTGGCAGTTTTTCATTTAGACAGAGATATTTTGTGGATGTTTTTGTTTCGGTAAATAAATGTGCATTTCTCCTCGTTTCTTTATTATATGTGATGAACCTAAACATTTTTTTCATTTTACTCTCTATTATTTTAAGAATCAAGGTAAATACGTTCTATTTGGTAATTCGTTTCTAATATGAGAATTTATCCTCCAATCCCCCGTAAAATAATTACATTTCGTATGGATATTAAGTTTATGTTTATTACTTACAAACGTGAGTTTTAGTATTTTCCTCGCAAGCCGAAAATTTTTTTTCGATTTTTCTTCGGTGAATACATTATTCTCAATACAATGACAACCTAAAACCATCAAAAAATAAATCAGTCAGCAATAATTGAACATTTACCCTTAGCTTTAAAGCAGCAGCCGGGTTGTGGAAGACCCAGGTTTGAGTCCCGGACCTGTTGGACTATTTACGATCGTATGTGTCCGTTTTCCCTAAAAGATTTTCGTAGGACACGTCTTTATGTGCGCTGTCACCTTTCACTCCATAAATATTGAGCCATTCAACAAAAATATGTGATATAAGAACACATTTGAAAACGCTGTTCATTCGAAGACCATCACAAACGCATAAGAGCGAACGAAAACGTCGGAATTCTTGTTGCCTTAGCACCTCAACGTTCGAAGGAAGGTGAATGATTTGAGGAGAGCATGAGAAACTCCATCTTTCATTCTATCGGTTCGTTAACATTCACAGTGAATGAGGGATCTCCGAAGAGAATGTAAAGAGAGCGGTGGATGAGGGAAAAATGCTTTCGAAAGTGGAGAACGTCGACTGACTGAAATTAAATTTAGCTCAGATGTAATGCATTTATTTTTCCGTGGAGAAGCTAAAGCGATCCCGAAAATGACAACGTAGAGGCAATTCAGCCGAGATGATACGTAGTTTTAAAGAGTTGCCACGCTGAAAATGACAACCGCAATTTTATCCTTGCTGTCATTCTCAATTCTTTATCACTTAGCGATGGTTTCCTGTTTGAAAATTGGAGATGAGATACCGCAGAATACTTCATAATACAATATATACTATATAACAAAATCANTGATGAACCTAAACATTTTTTTCATTTTACTCTCTATTATTTTAAGAATCAAGGTAAATACGTTCTATTTGGTAATTCGTTTCTAATATGAGAATTTATCCTCCAATCCCCCGTAAAATAATTACATTTCGTATGGATATTAAGTTTATGTTTATTGATTAAAAACTTAAATTTAAAATTATACCTCGCAAGCCGAAAATTTTTTTTCGATTTTTCTTCGGTGAATACATTATTCTCAATACAATGACAACCTAAAACCATCAAAAAATGAATCAGTCACCGGTAAAACTTGAAAATTTACCCTTGTTAAGGGTAAATTAAGCGCTTCGACGGATTAGGTAATTTCGGTAATAATGTGGGCTCCCACCCGAATCGAAACCGGTACCGCTTCCACCTAAGTCGGGCGCGCTGTCCAAGTGGCTAACCGGGAGCCCAAATGATGTATCGATAAAGGGAGATACATAGATGGTACATTATATAATAGATTGAATTGAAGCGAAGTATTTTTCTTCCGATTATAATGCGAAACCCCTTTACCTCAGGGATGTGGAAGAAAAAATAACACTAAGATTGGTGCAAATTAGAAAATAATGAAATACGTGCGGACTTATTCCCTACAATAAGTATAAAACCAACTAATGGTGACGCAAACATATTCCCATCTTTCTTTTATTCTAGAAATCAAACTCATATTCCATCAAGTCCCTATCTTTGTTCTTAATGGAGGAAACGGGTCAGACGTGCCGGACGCACGTCAACGAGGAAAGAAAAGGCGGAAGACATCTCTCACATATCTCGGAAGATGTAAACGCTCAAAATACGAACTCTGGCGCCTCTCCGACACAATCCGAAAAATTTCTCCGGAAAAAAACGGAGAAATTCGCGCCGACCGCCAATTCGCCCCTCCTTTGTTACAACTACTTTCGCGTCCCATTTTTTCCTCTCCTCCGCAGACGGGCAATGACGAGTGGCTCGAAAATTCCTCGTCAAGCTTCACCTGCTGGCCCCGCTCCTTCATTTTATTTCCTTACACTCTTTCCTCCCTTCCGTGGGTCGGAAGCTTCGCGGTGGAGAATGGAGCAGCTGCTCATTTTTTCCTCGTGGTTTTCTCCCTTCCCCGTTCGCGTGGTAACATCAGAGGTGTTTGAGAAGGGGAATTCTGGCCATTGTTCGCGGTTTTTATGGGAAGGGTAAAGGGGTTATTTTTTCATCTCGAAGAAAGGAGAAGGTGTAGAATGAAAAAGAAGAAAAAAGTGAGTAACAGTTTGATGGAGGCAGTGTCAGAGGAGTTTCTTTTTACCTTCGAGCCCACTCCTGCGCCTCTTTTTTCGTTTTAAAGAGTGGCGAACCGACGTAAAGCGGGAATTGAAAATTCTGGGATTTTTATTCCCTCTCGAGAAGATTGTTGGTTTTGGGAGTTTCTCCCAGCTTTTCCCGCTGGACGCGGAAATTGAGAGTTTTTTCCTCGTACGCATTTAACATTTTCCTTCCCTTTTATCGTTACGGTTAATTAAAAATCGCGATGTTGGAATGGAAAGGACGTCTTGTTTAACGAGGGGGAGATTAATACTCTTTCGACGTTTGGCGAAATGAGTGAAAGGGTGAAGTGGCGTTTGTCAAGGGAAAGATTTTTTTCAAGGGAGACGGATGGAACTTGATTCATCAGAAAAGGTGACGTGGAAGAGGTATCTTCATCCGTAAATATTCGGGGGATTGACCTTCAGCTTACAATGAGTTGCTCACACCTATTATCATGGCGAAACGGAAATCAAAATGTCAAAGTAGTTTTAGTCAAAAATCTCAAATAAAAATGTTTATGAACGTCTCTTTCATCACGCAGTCGTCATGCAAACGTTGAAAAATTTTCCGTAAGGCATATAACTGTCAGATGCTGTTGGCCCTAGAATATTAGTAATTCTTTTGTCTTTTGAGAGAAATCAAGAAAATTATTAAGTATATCACAGGAAGTGGTCGATTAGCTCTTACTCTAATATCACACACAAAGGAACTATGGAAATATATTGCACATTGCAAGACAAAATTAATCCTACTCCTCTGGGACTACCAATAGAGAATGCTGAAGAAACTTCTACCAGAGAAAAGGTATCTACAGTGGGCTTCTACAGATGGTCCCACCGTAAAGGGTGGGCAAAGGGCAAAGACCACACTCACTATGACTGCTAAGCTTATGGTTTCGTTCACCGTACTTGTATTAAGAAGGGCGAATAGTAATTTAGGAGGCATTGTTTCCAAATCATTTTGGAAGTTTCTGTGTTCACCTTATTAATGCGGGTCCTAATTCCACCGTAGCATCAATACTTAGAGAAGTCCCTGTCTGTGATGATGTAGCGTCTGCGTTCGATTTGCTGTAGTTCGGTAGTGTTGCGAATAAGCAAATCTTATGTAGTGTTTTTAATTACCTAATGCATCTTCAGTAATATTTCTATTGTACATTATTACTTAAATTTCTAAAGAATTTAATGATAGGATGTTTTGATTGACATGGTATTTTCATGTATTTTTTATCACTTTAGTTAATTAATTTTAGGAATTATTGTTACAGTAGTGCTCAATTGATTTTTGTATACACCGTTTCCTACGCATCTTTTAGCTCGAACTATCAGTGGGTTTGCGCATGTTTTTCACACCCCCATTCTCTGTGAGTGTTTTCCTGCCGTGGAAATTTTTTTCCTAAGTTACTACTTAGGTTTTTTACATTCTCAAATTCTTCTTAAGTTTATCTCTCTATTTCTATTAACAAATTTATTCATGTTTTAACAATAACATTGACGACAGGTTACATGGAAGAAGAGACTTTTAGTCTCTATCTCGCCTTAATAAATACCTTAAAAATCGAAAAATCCCAATAGGTTCAATGCTTGGCTTTTATTAAAAGAAGAATAACTATCTCCACCCATCACGATTTTATTTTTCTGAAAAACAGATAACGAAAATTGCCAACTAATAATAAGAAATGTTGCAAAAAATGAATAAAATGAAGTAATTATCGGATATATGAGAATTTCATGGCTCTCAAGCGATTTATCTATTTATTATCTTATGGGCATCCCTGCCCTTTTTTGGCTCCTGATAAAACTTGAGAAAGCCATATAGATGCGTTCCTCTTGATTCATTTGTCTTTGGTCCCTCTAATATGAGAACATTAGGCATAAAATAAAATTTAATTAATTACGTATAATAATATTGCGATAATGTAATACCAATAGAAAATTTTGTTCGAATAGGAAAAATAGTCTTGGCGAAATTTTTATGGTTGGATTTTCTGTGAATCGACGTCACAGCCATGACTGCGCGTGCTCTATCGTGAAGGCCACGGTAGGCGCACTTGAGAAAAGATACAGCACAGTTATATTTTCTTGAGCTAACCCAACGTAATCTTAGGGATTTCCTAAGGGGTCGTCCGTCAATGATGTCACACTTCTGGGTGTCTGTGGATTTGCTACACTTTATCACATAGGGCAGGAGGGGCGAGTCTATGGCATGTGTACCCAAAGTGGGACGCAGTGTTTTTTTCGGCGCGCGTAACTTTGAGAGCTTTAATCTCGTTATGTTTTCCTCTCTTAAAATGGGCCCTCAGAGTAAATAAATGTGGATTTTTCTTAATTAATGATAATTACAACATACTACAACATATTAATCCCATCTACATCTGCATAGATATTCTGCAAACGACCTTTCGGCATATGGCATTCGGTGTAAACACCAAGCGTTGGAGTTACCTCTTCAGCTTATATATACTGTATTGCATCATTGACATAGTAAAATAGTTACGATCGTATCAGAATATCAGTGTTTCCTTTAGTACCGCATTGATGCACAATTCTCTCCAATTAACCAATTTTGGTACTCTTGTGATAGAGGGGGTCAAAAAATCACAAAAATGCCATGAAATCATCTAAAGATGGCCAATTAAATACGATTCTCAATTTCTCATACATCTATTCCTCAGAATGTAGACGTCGGAGGTAAATAGAGCAAGCCTTCATTCACCCATCAGCAATGTCAATCCAGCAACTAGCTGTTTCCAGGCGAGACTGCTTCACGAACAAGCAAAAAACCGAACTTGAACTCTTAAAAGCACACATGGAATATTTTTCCCGACCAAATTCATTACATACGTGGGAATTTTGGGAATCGAAAACACGTAACAAATAAAAGCGAGCATTACCTGTGGTAGCTTGTAGGGTCTTTTAGTACAACTTTTTATTCATTTGGAGATGATCTTTCAACGCATAGTTTACAACAATTTTCTTTGTCCGTAATACATTTTAAGGAAATGTAAATATTTAAGCAACCTTTTGAAATTAAATCAAAAGATTCAGTATTTTCCAATGGAAATAAATATAACAAAATTATCTCTCAATAAGAAATTTGAACGATGAAAATTCTCTGAGTTTCCTGATAATAAAAATAACAGCAAATAAATGGAGCTCATTCAACTATCTCTAGTTAATCCCACTAAAAGGGCTTAAAAGAAGTTATTTTGTTGCTGAACTCTTGGGAAAATACTTCAAATTTTCATGCTCCCTTTACCTCTTACGACCTATGGACTTTCAAGTTAGCACAAGCGAGGTGTTCCCGTTCACCAACATACGTATATTCTCTCGAGTACGTTTAAGTACGACAGGTGAACTTTAAGGTAAACTTTTCCTACTATTTTAAACAAAAATATGACATTTGAAATGCCTTTGAATCGATTTACAAACTGAAGAACGAAACACTACACAGTACAGGTTTGAAACGCTCATTAGTCCGTTAAGCTGGTTGTCCGAGGCTCCGCTGTGATCAGTTGCAGTAGTATTGTTAAAAGTCCTCGGACAGCCAAGGCTTCCAACAAGGATCGAACCCGTGGGTGCTTTCACCAAAGGCGAAGGCGCTGCCCTCATGGAAGGCCAGTGACCAGTTCATGGAAACAAATTAATACCTGAAGGAATAACAAGTGTGAAAAATAGCGACATGACTGGGACTCGAACCCAGGTCTCCCACGTTCCGGGCAGGTATTCAAACCACTGAACTACCATGCCGCGTCTCTTCCACACTGTTAAGGGAATGCTTTGTGAGCAATTTTTTTCGCTATTCTTCACACTTGTTATTCCTTTGGGATCAGCCGCAGGACTTTATCCTGCGAATATTCAAACCTTTCCTTAATCAAAGTAATACCTGGAAAAACAGACTTTCTTATATGCGCCCTATAATAACCTTAGTATTTATTCATGATGATAGGCTATTGAAATACGTATTGATTATTTGACAGACGTGCCCTGCTCCATTTTTCGTTTCTTTTCACTATACCCTATTATAAATGACCTAATTTCACTCGGCCTATACTTCACTGAGATTCTCATTCTAGATACGCTGAAGAATATTCAGATGGAATATCTGTCAACTAACTCTTCAGCTATCAATCATCCATAATAATTCATAACCCATAATTCATCTATATATCTTCCCATCCAATCCATTTTCTGAATATAACTGTAAAAATTGCAGGTAAATTGTAGGATGGCTTACACCTGCACCACCCCTTAAGCTACACTCCCAACTCCACTGTTGACACAGTTCTTCTCTGCAAAGTATTTCAGTCGGTACACCGGGAAAGTACTGCGCTTGTTTCTTCCTACATTGTACAACATCCCTCTGATAAGTGCTCTGAGGAGGAGGTTAAATTAAGAGATATTCTCTCTTCCTGTGAATAGCTGATTACTCCTGAGTTTTCCTTGGCAAAAGGTCAAAAGAATTAATGGCGACCAAATACACACTGCATCTGACAGTTGAAACCTGTCACCCAAAAAATAATTTTAACTTATGCGTGACATAAAAAACCTCTCATGTACATTTTAAATGAAGAATTTGGATTGATGCGAATAATTCAACGTAGCCAGATGTAATGGAAATTTTTGTTGGTAAGAAACTCTCATTTCCGTCAAGAACCCCGGAGAAGGAAATTATTTATTTCGTTCTTGATAGAACGCATAAAACGTCGAAGTGGATTTAATTGAAATTAGCAAATTTATGCGCCAAAGTGTTGATTTGAGGTAGCAGGTACTCCAATAAGTTAACTTTCTCAATTGTATGAACCTATGTTGTATTTTCGCAATACTCAAAATGTAAATTAATACTGTATTGTACTGGATCAATGTATTTATTCATTAACTGTATAATCTATCGTATTACTTTAAAACATTCCATAGTATAGAAGATTAAGTACACATAGGTTGACTTTTTGGGGCATTCGCAAAACATCTTCTCCTAAATTAGCACTCAAATTCAACATATTAACGTAAAGAGGATAATTTAGTTTTCAACAGCCGTTGCACAGACTTAGATATGAGAGTACGAAAATTAGCGTGGTTGTATTTTATTCCATAACTGTAAATTTAAAATTTAGTTCCGCCTACTTCCACCGCGTAATTTTGTCGTCTCTTACCTCTGAAAATAGCGGAGAGTGTACTTGTTTAATCAGCGAGGACAATTCCGTTGCGCAAAGTAGCTAAGCATTATACTCTTCCCTCCTGCATATACAAATCGCGTGGCTCCGTGGCGCGACCTGGTGTAGGTCGACTGTACTAAATCCACATAAAAGCGGAGGGGGAAAAAAACGTTAAAGTAGCGAAACTACGGAGCGAATTAACTTCCCGCCACTATTGCAGCGTCTTTGCCGGCGGTGGATTACCCGCACGTTGGGTTCTTTCTCTATGGCCTCATTCTAAAGATACCTATTTTCTACCACAGCTTTCCCACCACCCTAATGAAACAGACGTAGCCGTTTACGTACATCCTTTCGTTGTATCAGTTACGTTTCCTCATATTTACAAGTGATTATCCCAGTGTTGATAAAAATATCACAAGCAGGACGTAGTAAAATAGTTTAAACTAATGGTTACCAACTTCTTCTCCCACCGTCCACCTTTGTGCAGTATAATTTCCCCACCTATACCCCAATAACTCAATTCAGTGCTAAGTAATCACACTAAAATGCATCCATAAGAATAAAAATGTGAATCAACGCTGCACATTTACATAATACAACCAAAAATGGGTCTGTAAATTGGCTTTTTCGTCAAGTACAATGTAAAATATAAATTACATTTTCTGAATTGTAATCCTCCTCTGAAATGTAATGCCAACTTGCGATAAGTACATATGTACGATATAGAAAATGGGAATACATTCAAGAATTTTTACTCTTTTAAATTAATATCCTGATCCCTTAAAAATCATCAATCTTGTAATATTATTTTGTTACCAGATTATTTTTCTTCATCCTTGGAAGTGCATTTACATTTCCTTAATTATGAATTTTCACTCATTGTTTGCCTTGATTGTCTATTTTATCATTTAGGAGATACTCACCGCCCACCTAAAGACTTAAAATGCCCACTAGTGGGCGGTCGGGAACGCTGGCTTAAGTCAGATTGAAATTTAAAGGTTACCTGTGAACACTATGTATCATACATAAATTTTCCAGAGTAAGGCGACGTTGTGTCACTCTATATGTCCATTTTCTAGCTTTACTTTACAATAAACTCAAAGCCTCCCCAACAAGAGGATGTTAAGAATGTAAAATGGGTTACGACATGTCATAAAAATGCTTTTACTTTCATCAAAAGTAGCCTTGGGAGACGTAGGTGCTTCGAATAAATTTTCGCAAGAAATGCGCGTGAAGGATTGTCGTAGTACTGTATGTTCAGTTCACCTACTTAATTAAATTATAAACATTATATTAAGTAGGTACTCATAATATTAAGTAACCCGCACAGATGGTCACCGTATCTTTGAATAATATTAGTTATTTTAAATAAGGAGTTATTTGAATAAATTCCTCCAATGGAAATCGGTGGGGTAAGTGATGAAGTTTCGTTTTCAAGATAGACCTCCTTGTGGACCTTAATGTCTTGGTGTATGGTTGAACTTGTTTCTCATGAAACATGAAGAATTATAAGGGAGGCCGACTTGTGTTTATCTTGAAAAGGGTCAATATAAATAAATTAAGAGCCATTGAAAGAGCAAATACAACCTTTCTATAGGAAGTGAGTCTGTGAAGTATTTAGTCGGAAGACAGGTTTTAAAAAAGTCAACCCACCAGAATCCGTGGATAGGGAGTTTGGTTGACCAGGTGAGATGTGGAATGAGATATTTTCCATTTGCTTTCTTCACTGAGCCAAAATACACTGAGAAAGAGTGTCCACTGCAGCACATTAACGCTTTTCATAGCTTCAAACGAGAAGTTACCAGGCTGCTATTACTTAGCATAGTATACCTCATTAAAAATTTACTACGGTAAATTTGATCTGATCCAATAGAATATTTAAATATACTATCGGAATATTGGCTTTTCAATGGAAAAGTTCCTTAGGAAGTATCCCATTCCTTACAAGCTGAAGGAATCTAAATTACGCAATTGTAAGAGGTCGTAATTCAAACAACTTGCGCCGTAATGAACGACGTGTTCAAGTTGTTGCCGTCAACTTAATCAGGTTTTACAGACTCTTTCGTAGTTTCCTAAGAATAATTTCACCCCTACCTCAAGAGTTTTCCTCGGAGGAATGTATGATAAACTTCTAAAACCGCGAACAGTTTTAATAAATCAAAGCCACTCTGCGGTAATAAAGTGGGCGACCGCCGCATTAAAACGGAGCTTGGGGCGAATTATCCAGGAGTTGGCCTACATGCCCTGAACTCGAAATTCAGATCTAATTAACTCTTAAAATATTGTGTTTCCTAAGCCGTGAATCGGTCTTGGTCGTACTGGTTTTCCTGGATTAGCGTCAGGCTAATTTACAATACGTTCCAGATTTATTAATTCTTCATAACGATGAATATGATTTGTGAATACATGCTGAGAAAATGTTCTTTCGTGTACTAGAGTAGGTTAATCATACTTAAGAGTGTTACGTTATTGTTATTACCACCTGTATTACACGATTGCCTCTCTAATTAGGTGTTAAATAGCACTAAAAGTATTGCATATTTTATTACGATGATGTCGCTTATTGAACTGACATAATTGACAAAAAGAGGCGATAAATACATGAGCAGTTTTTTCTCCGTGTGTTGAATCATAACGCCTACTATTTCTGTATTTTGTCGAAGTTCACTAGTTTAGTCGTCGTCCTCGCGGAAAAGGCTTTCAAAAGATGCCTTCAGCTATAAGAGTTTTCGTAGTTACAAAACTCCGTTGCTAATGTTAGATAATAAATTATAAAGCGATGAAATTTCCTTCTCAATTAAGCAACTACCTATACTTAGATACGTTATGAGTAAAAATATCACATAGCCTCTGACGAAACCTAGAGACACTGTAAATTAGAATAAAAAGCAAAAGTTCAGGTTATCATCTCTTCAGGAATATAAAAGGTCGTGTTATTTTAGGATGAAATAAGGAAATGTCAGCCAGTGGATTTAAAATATAATCTTAAAAGAAGGAACTTCCTCATGCTTCTGATATTTTAAGTGCTCATGTCTCAATTCATAATTTCTTGGAAATTTTGCTAAGTTTCGTAAGATTCTCAAGAGTAACACTCAATCTTTTACTTCTTGATGTACGATAATATTTTCAACCCATTTAATTTTTCAGAGCTTTTATCCGCTCTATTTAGCATTTCTTTTTATACCTGAACCATCCACCCCTTTTTTGCTATGAAGCCGCTCCTCTTTTACAACATCTCCAATTCTTTCTCAATTACTTGAACATTTAGTCCTAGTTGTTATGTCCGTAAAATATTTTATCTGTAACAGTTTGTTTGCTTATTAGATGTGATTTAACCCGCATTTTCCTTAAAAACTTTCAATAGGTTTCGCAGGGTTTTCCGCTCCCCTTCTTGTGGGCGTTTTCCTGCTGTGGTGAATTTTTCCAAATGCAAACTTTGGTTTTCAAACCCAAAAAGTAATTTTCTTATGTGCACTTTTCCCAAGTTATCCGTTCATATGACGAATGTTTAGACGTAAGGAGGGAGACTTGATAGTCTCTATTTTGCCTGAATAAAGTCGCATTATTATTACAATTATTCATTATTTTACAGATTTTCTTCTGCTTAAATTCTACACTCAGCTTATAGCTTGTAAAAGACTTCTCATTCAGGAAGATTTGGTTTCGAAATGGGCTTACAAATGCCGGAAAATGCTCCTTAAATGAGAAACCAAGAGTTTTGAATACAGGCAAATGTCAGAAAACTTAAGTAATGTTGAAAGCGAAGTAATATGATTCACAATCAGGGTCGGTGGGGAAAAAAGAACGGGTGTATCATTTCCCTTCACTGGATATAGTATTTTTGGGATGCAAAGTGCATAGATGAGGTTAGAAGAAGAGTAGCAGCAAGCAAATAAGCTTTTATGAAGCAAAGAAAACTAATGTGAATTGGCTGATAATAAAGGAATCAGGAAAATACTGGTGAAAGAAAGGTGGAAAATAAAAATGAATGGAGGCCTTTGGGATGCAGGTGTGGAGATGAGTGGAAAAAGTAAGTTCGCTGGTAGAAAAACAGAAATGTTGTGGTTGGTAGGTAGTGGGAGTAGGTGGTTTAGATTAAAGTAATATAGCGACGAAAGAGGAAATGGGTGGATTAAATGCTGAAAGGGAGGTCTTCCAGTTGAAAGTTATGGAAGGTATGAGGAAAGGAAAAAGAGGGTGGCAATACCAAGAGGTTGTCAGATATCACGAAGGTTAAGCTATAAGGTTAAGGGATAAGTTATCGAGAAATAATGGGAAGGGCATCAAACAGGGAATTTTGGAACATCAGCTTTTAATAATTTTGTTGTTTAATGATGGAGTCACATATGAAAGTCAAAAAGTGTATGGGATTAAAAACAGTGGTTTCACTATGGATTTCATTAAACATGGGTAAATTGGCGGCAGCCCAACACATTTATTGCTACTGACGAATATTATTAGAGCTCCCAATATTTTTTGAGACATTTGAGCGAACTCTATCTCTTAACAGATTTTATTGTGTTATTGCTCATTGTGAAAGCTGTAATTGTATTACATAGCTCATTGAATTATTTTGCTGTTTAAATAAAAACAAGTAATCAATCCTTTCGAGCGATACTTAGTGGAATTTTATATTGTCGATGTAGAAATGAACACTAATCACCTAGTATAAGTATATTTCTCTAGCGACCTATGCTATAAGTATATTTATCTAGCGACCAATGGTTCGAGCATTTACGATAGTTCATCTTTTAGCACTAGAGTAAGAAGCAAAGGAAAGAAAAGAACATATATGGGACAAAAAAGGGGTGCTGGGAAGGTTCTTTGGAGACATTTGGTGACCATAAGTGGGAGGACATGGGAGGGGAGGTTAGGTAGAAAAGTTGAGTAAAGTTGGAGGTAATAAGGGAAAGAGGCAGGTTAAAAGATTTGTAGTGTTGTCTATAAAGAAATGTTCGTTTGGTGGATAATGTGAATGATGAAGGTGATGAAGAATGTGGAGTTTCTCTATGGTGTGTTAGAAGGAGTGAAGTCTGAAATATGATTGTTTTCAAGGAGATAAAGTGGGATCTCGAGGGGGTTCTGCTTAGAAATTTGTTCCAGTGCCTGAGGATGAACTAAATGTTCGAAACCATTGGTTGATAGAGAAATATATGTGATGGAGCATTAAAAGTGATTATCATTATTTTCTAGATCGATAAAATAATAATGGTAATTGAATTTCCACTTTATCAATCATTGCTGAACTCTGGGATCTTAGTGAACATGGGAATCCCCTTTTCGTTCAAAGATGGAAATTATTAGAGGGCTATAGAAAGCTCAATACCTTCATCAAAATCACAGGCATCAACTCCTTCCACCCTCCGTTTATTTCCGTAGAAATTGCTATTTTATTACTTTACCTCTCAGGCTTAGAAAGTTGAACGACCACGTACGGGATCTAAGAAGCACATGTATTGATAAGAGAAATTTATCTTATGGATTTGGCTCGTGCGCAAATTACAAGAAGGACTATATGCTGTTTATCATTGCCGAAATATCATTTCCGTGCAAATGCCCACAAACAATTCCAACGCCCATTATTCTCGGAGAAACCTTTAATTTGGCGAAAAAATACACGGTGTAGTTCCACGTATTATAAAACCATGTCTTGGTCATTAATCCCGGATAATCGTAAAGCCGGAGAAACATAGGGGCCGTATATTACGACCTTTCTTCCAAAAATGCACTAACTCAACTCCGAATGTCTCGATGAAATCCACGTAGTATTATGTACCAATCCCCCTTTTTAACATTTCAATAATTCAAAGATTCTGCAGCCGAGCATGAAAAGGGCGTACCTTTTGCAACAGCGCGAGGCATGAATTACAGTTTTCTTCTGAATCCTTCGAGAAATACGCACCATTTGCTTCCTTACCTTTTTTCTCCTTCCGCTCTTTCTCTTTTCATATCCACCTCACTGCGAAACGCACTTCCAAAACAGCGGATCTCTCATAGTCCTCCTGAAGAGGGTTCTTTATAGTCTTAACGCTCTTTTTACATCATAAGTCCCCCCTCCCACCGTAAATCATCCGAAGGCGTCTGTTTAAAGCGTGGTTATCCTAGCGGAAATGAATAAGGTCGGATTCTGTCTTAGTGCGCTGGGAAAAGAGGGATAAAATGTAGACAGAGATCGCGTTCTTATCCCTTCTGTGGAAGCAGTTTCCGGTACGTCTCAAAACGCAATTTTTACCCAATTTTTTGAGCGTTATTCCAATGCGGGATGAGATCCTTTGCTCCGCCATAGTAGAAACAATTATCAAGATTCTATTGATTACGGAACAGTCGGATAAATTTTGCTTAATGAGAATGTAATGCTAAGTTCAGATAAGCATCTTTTTAAGGGATTTATCGAGAGACTTTGACTGCTGGAGGGGCGTTTATCTACGCATCGACCACGAATCGCACTATTCTAAAAGTTAATGGTTTTGTTGGATGAATGCTTGTGTTTTTTTCTGTGAAACGAAGGACGTTTTCATGTTCACAGGGGAAATTCAACGCTGCAAAGAAAAGTAATATTGCTAGGGATTCCAGCATTATTGTTTAATGTACATACGACCTCACTAGGAATGAAGATCGGAATTTTAGTAGAAACATAGATGAGGATAACTAGTCCTCATATATTATTACTTAATGCAAATACAAATATGCATGTGGTTTCATAAGATCCTAAATGTGCGTTTTAATTTAGATGTACTATTAATTTTAGTCCAGCTAACAAATTCTGGTGGAATATTGGTTGGCGGAGATTCAATAAACAAGATTATTGCTTTAGCTTATTTTCTTTTGCTATTCCGCAGTAGTTGCCAGAATGCGATATATATTTGGGATATTTGAAGTTCGGAGTATGAGCATAAAACGCCCTATAAGAGATATTAATATTACAGTAGGGATTTTTATAATAATCACCGTCTTGTATACATTTACAAATTTGGTTATATATGTACATAATAGTTGTGAGAAATGTCGGTATTACTTACCAAGGCAATTCATGGTAAATAGATATAAAATATCGAAAATAAATACCTTCTTCTACATATTGATATACTTCCCACAAATAACAAAGATGCGGTGCCATATTTTTATTATTTTATAAAGAGGCATGTATTTCTTATTTTTGCGATGGAATTTTACAACATCAAGGCCGCATGTGTTGAACTGATTGACTTGTTTTCGCTTACAATTTATTTTTTTCCGATTTTTGTCATTTACGGTTTTGCACAGATACGAAATACGCTAATTTAGAAATACGAGAAAAAATATTTTAATTCTATTTCAGAATTCTAGAAAATATTTCTGAAAATTTGGATTTATACAGCATTGATTTACTCGAAACACCTTACCGTTACAAGAATTAAGGAAAGGTATGAATATTTTGCAGGATGAAGTCCTGCGGCTGATCCCAAAGGAATAACAAGTGTGAAAAATAGCGACATGACATGTCTCCCCGGATAGTGGGAGACCTGGGTTCGTGTCCCAGTCATGTCGCTATTTTTCACACTTGTTATATCTGACCATTTTTTTTTTATGGACTCATATATAACACAGACAGTTTCAGTCATCATTGAAAACGTTTGAGTGATAAAGGAGTTTTTGCAACCTTAGGAGTAATTTCGTAACAACCAAATTGTAATAATTACGAGTAAAATGGCAAAAACTCAAAAACCGTCAAAAGTGTAAGTTGAATTAACAATGTTTGGCTTCTTTTGCAGTATTAATTAACTTAACCATCTGTGGCTAATTTCATTCCACCATGAATCCTTCAGCAATTGAATCGGTTAACTAATACGTAAGAGCTAAGTAATATGGAAGAAGTTCTTTTTTAAGGATTCTTTGGGAAAAGACTTGAGTCCGATTTAATTACTCCAGAAAAAGTGGAAATTCATTACTGACAGGTTTACCGCAAGCTCCAATGGCCAGAGGGAGGGAAATTCAATATCGCGGGCATTAATGGGTGGAATTCATCCATCGCTAAGAAGAACCGTTTCGGAATGGTTGTGCATCGAAGCGGATGTCCCCCGCGTTATGCGATGCGCGTTTGGATTTATGCAGGAAGAGTGATTGGTCGGCAAAGGGAAAATGGATTGCGGAGATCAAGGTCGATCTGAGATCAAAGAGAGGGAGGAAATGGAATCGGAGAACGCGGTCAGCCTTTTACCTAATCAAGGGCGAAACCATTTCAAGATTGAGATGAGAGGAAAATGAAAAAGCAATTACCCGTGCGGCGCTTCTATGGATGGATTCATTTGAAACCGAATCTTTGCTTTTAATCGATAGAGACAGGAAATAAATCGGAAATTATTGTTTTTAACGTTTTTCATTTAATTATTAGTTTGTTTATTTGGAAGGATAAAGTACATGATAATGTTCCTATGATTATTATTATTATAAATGTACACGTTACAAATGTACAATTGTCCGGTGGCAACGTCGCATATACATAAAAAAGAAGAAGGAAAAAAAAGAAAAGAAAACATATAACATAAGCATATACAAAAGTCCACAGCACCCATTATGTCCAGCAGTACTACACAAATTACAATGCAGAAGTTATAGTGACTAAGCTCAATACAGAATGCAAAAGATAAAAACAACCATGAAATAAAAAAATAACATACATTCAACAAACAAATTATCGTTAAAATCGAGAAGTTGTAAATATATTGTTAACATTAATAAAACTTATTTTGTGTGTTCTCCCATACTTAGTCGACATTTTTTGTTTGTCCTTGGTAAGGGGTTAAGAATATCTTCAGGTAATTCATTCCATTCTTTAACAGTCCTGTTTACGAAAGAATATTTACCAAAGTCCTTTATGGATGGCTCGACATATATCTTGCAGGAATGATCGTTTTTACATATTAATCTTGGCTCTTGTGACCTATTCTGAATCTCTTTCCAGTTCGGTTTACCAGTGTACGCCTGATACAACTCCATCATTCTCTTAACTTTTCTACGATAATTCAGTGTAACCCAACCCAATTCTGCGAACATTTCAGATACGCTGTCGTATCTGCTAAAACGCCCTAATACAAATCGCTTTACGCAGAATTTTTTCTAAGTTTATTTATTAGGATTTGCACTTCCGTGGAGTACAAGTGAATCTCACTATTAAATAGTTTCTTTTGTTCAATTATGTAAGGCATTATATCGCGGAGTGCTTATCAATTACAAAAGAGGCTACGTAAAATGGAAACGAACGAGAGATTCTAAAGATCCTAAACACAGAATCGTGAGAAGTGGATAACTTTTCATAAAAAATAGTCTCCAGACGTGTACTCACTAATACGCTTCACAAGGAAAATATATATTGAAAATATCATCAATATTTCGGAAAATCAGAAATTCAAATCGTAGAAGTAATATTGTTTAAAAGTGCTTTGAAAGAAGAGGTAATTTTGATCTACCCTAATGGAACAATTATGTTATTTTACGATAAATGAAATAAATTCCATTCCATTCCACAGAGAACACTATATGGTATACTGTACGACCGGTTTTGCCGCACTTTCGCCATCATCAGGTGAAAGTGTGCTGAAATCGGTCGTTTAGTGTGTATAGTGTTCTCTGTGGAATCTGTAAATTGTAAATCTCTAATGCATTTCATTCATCGTAAAATATGATAATTGTTCCATTATAATGGAGCTCCACCTAGATAAGCCTTCTCTTGTTGATCATTGATTGCTTTATTCTCTTTTAAATATTACTGTCAGTGGGTTTGCGCAGATCATTAGCAGCCCCCTTCTCTGTGGGTGTTTTCCTATTTTGGATATTTTTTCTAAGCTTCACGAAAAATTTTTCATGCTTCAAATAATGTTTTCAATTTTTAATAATTTGATAATTTTCTAGGATTTTTTATTAGCTAGATTCAAGTTACATACACGGCGAGTTAAATGGAAGAGAATACTTAATCTCAATTTCGCCAAAAATAAAGACTTTATTTAATAATTTATTTTGCACGTATGGACCACCGACAGGGAATCGAACTCGAGACCTTTGAACCATCTTGCAAGGTTAATACGGCTTGATTATACATACAATTATTAATCAACGTATTCGGATGACAATATCTAACGATAGTATTCGGATGACAATATCTAACGATAAAAGAATTAGAGTACACGAGGCAAACGAATCTTTTCTTTCTTGAAATTTTTGAGAATCACCATTTCGAGTAACAGTTGCATGATATGGAATATTTTGTATGGTAATTTAAGCTTTCATAAAATAATCATCCTATCACGTTCTTGTCATATTTATGTGGCAGATATTTTCTTTGTTTAAAAAAATAAACTTCTCTCGGTAACTTGTCAGTTCATATTTATCCTGGAACTGAAGGCTGTAACAGTCCACCGTATCGTAAGAAAGCGTCGCTCCTTTTCTTTCTCTGTAATTTGAATCGGACACGCCTTAAATTGGAAAACAATCTTGATAATGAGTTACCTTATACATCACGTAGTCTTTATTTTCTCTTCGCCAAAGGTACCGTTATATTATATCACCGTGATAAATTACGCGGCCGGCCTCGTTTCGCGAAGCAAAGAGCCCTTTTAATTTTCTTCTCCGCATCCCTTCCAAATGTCGTCCTATTTTTACTAATCGAGATTCTTTGTTTCCCACAAAGGCCACCGCTCACCGGTGGCTCTGCAGGAAGCGAGAAGACAAATGAAACGCGGAAAAAAGGCCTCTGAACCTCGGGCGGATGAATAAGAAGACGGCCGTAAAGTTAAGGGAGGAGAGGAAGCGAACAAAACGCGATTGGGAAGCGGAAGGAATGTGCGAGAGGAGAAATGCACCTACATTATCGGCAGAGAAGCACAAAAGAAGGGAAATTAAGAACTGGAGCAGGGAAATAATTTACAGACTGTGTGAAATAACCACTGCAAAAATAGCTCGTAACCGCAATAGGAAGAATGACCATCCTAATACGATGACGACGTTTCACCCTTAAAATGTTCTCTCATTTAACATCGCCGCGTCATCCTGATGATGATGGCTCCTTGTATAATGATTGAATCATTTACTAGTATTAACTATCGGTTGGGGAGAATTACCACAATTATTTACACCAGGTATGCACTGTGGACGGCCAGCGGGGCATGTGTGTTCTGGAAATTAAGCTGATTGCTGTTTATAAAGTTGAGTTAAATTGGGAATTATTCACAGCTGAGAATAAAATATAGTAATTAAAATTGCGTTCTTGAATAGAGCCACACTGTTTTTCACGTAGGACTATTTTTCTTCATCACTATGCTTATTATTACATGCTAAATGGCATTGACTTTGTAAAGGAATTTAATTAAATTTAATTTGGATTAAATTTGGCATGTCACGAATTTAGAATTTATAAATCCAGCTTTAAAGGATAAAACAGTCTGATTGAAGAAAGAGGGTGAAGGTAGGTTTATCAAAACTTCTCGGAAAATATTTGTATTTTTGGAGGTATATTTTTAACCGAGGAAATGTCTCAGCTTTGAAATTGAATTAAAACATCGAAATTCTTCGTTCAAAGTATCACTTTGAAGGCCTTTTAAGAATATTGTCCTCTCAATTCATTCCATGACATAAAAATTGTAGCTGAAGAAATGTAACTCATCACATAAATTATTCAACCGCGGTTGTTATGCTGAATTAAATATTTTTAGCAAATTAAAAGATAGCCTTTCGTACCATTTTAGAAATTTCACCTACTGAAGCCCATGATTATGTTTTCTCATATCCATCCGTCTTCTCCTCCTGTAAGTTTCTTCTGCAGATTGTGTTCTTTTCTGCTGATTTACAGAGATGACCAGTAAATTTTCATGTTTCTTTCAAATTAATTACTTTTCCTAGACATATCTCCATTTTAATAAGGTTTGGTCCAATCGCATGGCGCAACATCATTTTTTATTATGTTTTTATGTTTAATTTTAGTAAATATAATGGTCTACAATACTTGGGTAGTTTAGAATAGACATGCTCAAGCAAAATTTTAGACAGTATTGCAACATCAAAGTAAATTAGAAACCTTTAGATTAATGAGTTAAAATGACACAATTTTATTATTGCCTAGTGTGAATGTCAGCGTATAGTCATAGATGTTGCGGCATAATGTATCCATTGCACAAAGAGTAGAGATTTGAGCGAAGAAAAAGGAAAGTTGTAAATGGAAAGAGAAGAAAAGATAAATGCAAGAGTAAAATAAGGAAGAAAAACGGAATTGCGAAGAACAGGATTATCGGCGAACTTATCTCGGAGGAGAGTTAGGTCTGGTCGTAGATTTAGCAAAAAAGTTAATGCTTGTTAAATAATTTGGAAATTCTTTTCCTAAACGCACCAAATCTTTCGATCATTTTATTTTTGAACAAAATCAAGAAGGAAGGCAAAAATTAGAATTCATACTCTCTTACTTGAGAAATAAACACGAAGATACGAAAGATGTGTGAATGTATCTGAGGTCGATGAGGTAAGGAGTCGCAAAAAATTATAAGGGAATTTTGCAAATATATGAGGCAATTCTAGTGCTCTTACTCCGAAAGGGAAAAATTGAGATCAAAGAGCCTACTCCTCCATTATACAATTTTCAAATCCAACTCCAAATGAGGAATAATGAATTGAGGAATCGAAGAAAGCGAAATTAAGTATGTGTATT
Organism: Ladona fulva; assembly: GCA_000376725.2. Lineage (NCBI taxonomy): Eukaryota > Metazoa > Arthropoda > Insecta > Odonata > Libellulidae > Ladona > Ladona fulva. Next base: position 392,905 of record KZ312454.1, on the reverse strand, counting down.
ATTAACGTTAGTAAATAAATAATGGATTTTATTCGATGACAGTTCATTCACCCTTGTGATGGGTTTCGTAACAAATATTGAATTTTATTGAGATAGAGTGGGAAAATTAGATGACGATTTGATTATGAATAATGAAGATTGAAGAATAATGACTACAAAGGGAAAACACTAACAAGGAAAGGGAGTGGAAAAACCTAAGTTTACCTGCACATAGCTAATTTATTAGCATGTGAAATCTAGGTTAATACCACAATTAATTTACCTTCTCACATAAATAAGACCGAGAAGGAATAAAATATAACGTGAATTCACGTATTTGGTAACTTAGAAGATACAATTAAGAGGGGATAAAAAGAAGAGTAACAAGGTACAGGAAACACCTTAATTAACTTAATAACATCTGATTGATATAACCGTAAACTTTTTTACCACAAGAGGAAGATTAAAGATTAAATGTATGTAATATTAATTTGATGCACGACAGAAATGTTAAGCGTTAAAAGTTATACGCGAAAATATTCTTTTTAGCAGATAAAGAGAAATGTCAATGTGATAAGACGCAGTTTCAGCAATTTAAGAAGGAATTAATTGTGAGGCAACTTAAAAAATAAGGAACGTTGTCAATGAAACGCTTTAAATAAAAAAAACTATTGGTAAATAATCATTTGGGTATTAAAATTTGTAAAATAAAATCCGTGAAAATTATTGTATTTTAAGGATAAGATTCAATGAAAATATAACGATTTTGATTTCAAGAAATTTTTAAGAAGATATAACAATAGAATTTTATTCTTTATTTGACGGATAATGTACTCGCAAATGAATTCCACTGTGTTCTGGACATCTCTATAGTGTCCCTACAAGTTTTCTTGCCCCCAATCATCCCTTCCTGGACGCCATGAGAGGAAGGAAACCGTGAATCCAACAGTTTTCGTTAGGCAGAAGTAGGATGGAAACGGGTTGAGGGAAGAGTTGCTGAGGAAAGGGATGTTGCAAGAGGTTCAGTAATGGACCTGAGAAGATGGAGAGGGAGGAAGGACTAAAGGGATACGAGGGCGTGAGAACAAGGAATGAGAAGTGCAAGTGTTTCCCTCTGGTGGGAGTTTTGGGAGGCGAAGATGGAGTTTGTGAGGGGAGTGTGGGAATTGGAGGCTGATTTGCTAGGGCAGGAATAAATGCTTGGGGTGAAGGAAAGGAAAAATGAGGGGATGCATGGATGGAAAACGGAAGGGGGGGGGGGGTTTGAAAGAAAAAAAATGGGTAGCTGATATAGGGACAAAGTAGAGACAGAAAAGTCATGTTATAGGGTGATTTGAAGCAAGGGAGGGACGTAGATGAAAAGCACAGCTATGAAAATCAACAGCTGGGTAAATTAACACAATTAGAAATTTGCATGACGATGTTTACCAGAAGAAAATTCGTATCGGTCTCGGAAAGTAATATAATATCGATCAGAAGTGTAGTATTTGTGAGAACAATTTAGTTATGCATTGTTACCTAAGTATAATTTAACGGTTGATCGAGAAAATTAATGAATCCTTCCTCAAAATATTAATAAGATCCAGGCCTAAAGTTCATAGTGATGTTCGAGGGTTTACTCCAGGATACAAATCATGGGCCCATGAAGAACAGAGGTGAAATTGGTATCATAGAGAAACACTCACTCTATCGGATAGGAACAAAGAACTTAAGCCTATAGTATTTTCGAATCATCATTGCATGTTACACTAAACAACTTCAAGGCATTAAAGAGACATTTCCTCAATAAGTGTTTTCTTTGAAATTTCTAAATCAACTTCTTCTTATGTATCGTACTCTGTTAGCCCCTTCAGACGTGTGGCAGTGGGTGCATATATAATGACTCTAATTCCCCGGCCGATTACCTTCGCGAAAAAAATAGTCTTGATGCAATTTGTTCTTGCATGAATTTCACTGATTTTTTCTTGTAGTACTAGAATGGCCTAAGGGAGGATGCATATTATCGGCTACGTCATCTAGGAAAATACTTTTTTTCTGAATTTATTGAGCGAATTACGCCTTTGTTTAAATTTTCTACCTTTTTCATATTTCCATCCTATGTCCTGAAGCATTGGAGTAACGGTCCCCGATTTTAAGTGGGAATAGAAGATAGTGGGTATCTTGACAAAAAATATTGACCTTTGTTATACCATCTATAAATACTGAATACAACACTGAAATTGACTATTGAACATTTTAATAAAAAACCCTTTTCTTACTTTTCTTATAGTTTCATTCACGACTGCGATAATACGAGAGCTACCGAAGTATGAATGATACATAATAAGTTACGTCGTTTATTCCATATTGATTTATATGGAAACGTTTATTTATAGTGACATTTTACTGCTTTCATGTGGACATTTTCCACAAATGAACGCAATGACATGCTACTTCCGTCCTTATATTACTACTATGCAATCATCTCTCAATATTTACTAGTATGTCTCTTTCCCCCAACTGCTTTTAATAGCTAGTGGTTGACGGTTTTAGCCAGCCTTGCTGTTGTTGCACATGAGACATTTTTGAAAAACTCCACTTATAATAGAGCTCTTCATGGTCTTTATCCGTTATCAACCAATAATCCTCCCCTCTATCATCGGTAATTAGATGGTTATCCAAAGGAGGAAAACACCTAAACAAAAGTAATAACGGAGGTCACGAGCAAACAATTGCATTATCATTATCATTATTTTTATCTTTTATGGTTATCCGCCACAGTAAGACAAATTGCCTGCCGGAGACGTTATGAATCACGCTATACAATTAAGCAAGGTATTTTCTGTCTTTCTTAAAACGCCATATATTTTGCTCTAAATTAAAGTCTTGCGTCCTTAGTTTCATTACATTTAAAGGAGGCTCCATTATCTTAGGAATAACTCACTAACGAGCATCCCTTTCCCACCCCTTCACCTCTCTTTTCTCACCCAAAAAAGCTTTTTCCTTAACCTACCCCTCCTTCTCCTATGCACCTCCAACCCACAATGTTCCTTCATGCACTGATTGAATAAGTTTTGTACATTACCTGAAGATAAGAGATGAAAATTTATTTATGAAAATGTCGCTAGATGTACCCTGGAAAGTAACTGAAAAGTAGTTGAACAAATTGTTTAAATTCGCCTCTATTTATGAAATACCAGTTCATAATTCACAAAAATTAATGAATAATACAAAGATTGTTTTTATAAACTGAATATAATCCTATTTAAATCTTAGCATAAGTAAAACGTGTTATTTAAAAGTAGATAGAGGAGGGTCGAAGTTGTGAATACTCCATAGTGAATGAGAAGTCGCTAAGAAAGAAAAGAGGGCGCTAAAAGAAGGGAAAAATCGCTAGAATTAGCGACAAAACCACTTATTGGCAACTATGCTGTTGGTGCTTCCTCGGACGCTCAACCGGTCATAATGAAATATATCCTATGGAAAATTGCAGTTTCATCTTTGACACTATGGCTTTTCACCTAGTCACGCCTTCTCTTATAGATTTCAACGAGATTCCATACCTTGAAAATTCTTCGAGCTTTTCTCTCATATCTACTCGCAGAACGTCTATTCGAAATTGAAGGAAGTATAAGAGATTCCCCCGTGTACTCTATACAATCATGCGCGTCAGACATCCCCGCAGGAGAGGTACCTCATGAAATTATGAGAAGGGATTCGATAGGTTTCGTATATCGCAATTCCGCAATTTCAATTCGATTTACAACATAAAACCTAAGCAAACGATTAACGATTTGAACATTTTCTAAGATTTCGACGAATGCAGCCTACATTTAACGAGTCGTGCTTCTTCTTACCAAATTGTTCATGGTTCCTGAAGTTCATTGCCATCACAGCTGCCAAATCAAGGTTAGCCAAAACAATTTATCACAATCTTTCGTTTATTTAGAACAACCTTTTCAGAGCAAAATTAAACACAATTATCCTAAATATACTTCAGATTTTCAAGGAAAAGACTCTAGAGCAGACTTAACCAGGGTGTCGATAAAGTTAACAGTTAATCGTTACAGATCATCGAGATACTTCAATATTTCTGAATGATTTTAATTACTTCAATTATATGGCTTTAAAAGTAGACCTATGATGTTCAGAGGCGTGACTAAGGGGGTGGTTTTGGGGGTTCAAAACCCCCCATTAGGAATTATCCAATAATAAACAGAAGCATGTGAGAGGATGGTCTCTCGCAATTATGCCATGCTAAGGTTCCTGGAGATTCGCAGAGTATAGATATGAAAATAAATCAGCTTCCATTTTCATTAGATTTTGGGCGGAAGTATTCATTCCCCTGTAGGCATTCCACTGTTTACTCCATGGCTTTACCCATGAACAAATCCTAGCTACGCTCCTGTCTATGTAAAATTGATCAGATGGTACCTGAGGTCTTCTTTATACACAAAAGTTACGTAAATCTCATACGCAAATCCCAGAATGCGATGGTTTTTAGCCGACCTTATTGGAACAGTAAAAAAGGAAGTATGTATATTGTAGTGCTGCTTACCCTTACACTAAAGCACGAAAACTCATAGGATCAGAATCATATGTTTCAGTGAAACAGGGACGCCTTAATAGTAGCGGGTGTGGGTGCATTGTACTCTTTACATGAGGTTAGATCCTTGCCTAAGATCGAAACTATAACTGTTTCGCCGTGAGTTACAACGAAACTTACTTAGCAAGAAAGCCGACGACACGAAATTTCAGTTAACACGAAATACATGCCGTATCAGTTCGGACATCTGCTCAGATATCAAAAACTGAGCGTATTACCCAGTGCAAGCGGTCGCGCACTTCACCTCCATATCGATTCGATTAATTTTTCTGGGGAGCCATGGGTGTTAAAAGCGGATATTTCACTCCCCAGTACTTCAAAGTGTAACGCGTGAAGAAACTTCATAGTCAAAAACTCTTCCCACTCTGAACTGAAGGAGCTCTTAATGCACCTGTGAATTAAGTGATGGCGTGTAGAACCTTGCCGCAGATCTTTTAATTCAAAAGGAAATCTCTATTGTTTACGTTGGTGGTATTCAATAGAATTGTGAAAAAAATTCGAAAAATCGCCATTTTCCGTATGTTTATACAAAAAACCCAGAAGAACTGATTACGAGGTTAAAAATTACATCTGAAATCAGGAATATTTAAGGCAGTACTAACTGGATTCAATTTTTAAGTTATCACGATCAAACGAATTAATTACTTACATGATTTGGATCGGACTAAAAATATATTATAATATAAGCTGCATTTTAATCGAAGGTTTCGTTTTTAACACTAAATTTCGGACCAACAGTTTTATTATAATTAATGCGATTTACTAGTACTCTAAGAGAAATTTCTGATCCTCAATCTACTGTTAAACTATAAAAATAACCTTTTAATAACGCTACATATACAGATGACGACTTTCGTAAGTATTAAAGCTTCGTAATCAACACGATCTATACATCCTCACGTAAAATTATATGCAAGAAGAGAATTATGTGCTAAAAGTATCTTTCTATCTTGAATTATTTTACTCATACGTGTTTAAATTCCTTAACTCTAAACTCAACAATTCAATTGATTGCAACATAGTGAGAGAATGTTATGATGAGAAAATTATGATTATTAGTAGAGAAAATTAAGATAAAAATTGGCTCACTACCATGAGCATCTTCCTCATCCAGCGATAGATATATAGCTGAAATGTAATCGATTTCACGAAGTAGCTTTTATTTATGGGGTATTTTTAACAATTGGTCTAGGGTTAGTGTATTCTATGGATGTTCGTATAGATACGTGACATTTTTGATTCCGTGGATCCGAAACGATAATCTCATATCTCTAGTCTCGTATGCTTTATATTCAATCGCTACATTCAAGCTTCCGCATAATTTACTTTCTCCTCGAATCAGTAACGTTTGCAGTGATAAATTCCAATTCTCCATTCTTCTCGCATCTATGTTCCCTCGATTTCTTTCTAGAAAAACAATTGTTTTAGTTCGATCAAAGTCGCAAAAGTTTCCTTTCCAAACGGCACTTCTTCCTCCCTCATTTGCATCCCCGTTTCGGCGACCGTTTGTCTGTCGCTGTGTCGGATATTTTAGCGTCGGGCGAGCGAAAGAGATTCGTATTTTTCTTCCCTTTCCACCGCGTCGCATTCCAAATGAGATTTCATCGGAAATAACCTCATAACTCTCGCTTTGTCGGAGCGGAAAATCACAAGTCCTTCCCACGAACGCCTCCGTAATTTCATCTATCAGCGAAACCACCGTTTCCCTTTTGTTCCCAGAAATCCGCGGCGCGTTTTCAAGACGCGGATTCCGGCGAAAGAGGTTTAAATTAACAAGAATAATTTTCCATTAATTTCCACAAAGTTTTCGAGCCTTCTCGGAACCTGATTTTGCCGTTTGTCCGAATAATTAACCTCCGCTCAGTTTTCAGCCGCGGTCAGGCGAAGAAGGATACAAGGAAAATGGCAGCGGAATATTTTTTCTACCTCCGCATCGGTTTGCTTGGTTAATATTTGGATGTAAGAAAAACTCCTGAAACGTTAATACGTTACCCCAAACGCAGCATTATTGAAATTTGATTTATTTCGTATCTTTGGTATTTGCTCTTGTGATGTTGAAACCAGAGCTTCCGAAAAAAGAAATTGATTCCGTAAGATTTAATTTAAAGCCACATGATTTACTTGTCTTATATTTGGAATACTTGTACATTAAAAGTGAGGTTGTCTTCTCCCTTAATTTCTTTAATTGACTGAACGTTGAATCAGTTATTTTTATATATTCTCCCCTTTTTAAATATACCTATTCCGTTATTCCTAAATAATTAACGAACCCAAGTATTCACAATGTCATTCGTGAATAATTAAAAGAATCCAAGTACTCATAACGAAAAAAAATATTAGTTTTTTACAAAGGAATTAATGAAATGTTTATCCTAACGAGGAGAGGGACTCACTCTTTTCCGAGGATTTCAATGAAATATTTCGTGATAGCGCAGGATGTGGAACAATAAAAAGTAACGTAGTTCATGTCAATGGACATTAGTTTCGTTGCGGTAATTTATTAAAAATTGGTAACCAGATATTAAATAACCACGGAATCTGAGGTCCCAAACACGTCTATTTTAGTTCGCTATCAACCTTGTGTGAATGCCTATTACAAGACTTGAGTGATTTTTCATGTACCTAGTCGTTGTTATTATAAACGCAAGGTATTGCTACGTTTGCTATTTCTTAATAACTTTTTTCAAGGAAATATGTAATAGTTACTCAGCTGTCCTGTCCGTTTCCTAATATTTCTTGAAACTGAAGTGGAAAGGTACAAATGAGAAAACTGCGTGCATGTCGAAATATTAGTAATTTTGTATTTGTATTTGTACTTGTATTTGTACTTGTATTTGTACTTGTATTTGTACTTGTATTTGTACTTGTACTTGTACTTGTATTTGTACTTGTATTTGTACTTGTATTTGTACTTGTATTTGTACTTGTATTTGTACTTGTATTTGTACTTGTATTTGTACTTGTATTTGTATTGGTCTTTGTATTTGTATTTATTTCAATTGCATATACAAGAATACCATTCACAAAGAGGTATGAAAGTAAACATATCAATTAAATATAGTTCTCGCGATAGCCAAAAGATTACATGATCTTGTCCGGCAATCTATATTTTAAGTTTACAATCATGAACTTTATAAAAAGATAAACATTAGATATGCTAGATATCACAGAGATATTAGTTAAAAGTTTTCCCTCAAATTCACAAATAAAGAACAAAAAGAAGGAAACAAAAAAATATGCACAGAAGATCATTCTTAATAGTTAAAGAAAAGATTAATGAGAGGTGAAGACAAATTCGCCAATTTAGTGATTTATTTGCTATTTGTGGCGACTTTTCTCTTCTTTAAGCGACTTTTATCAGCTTTAGCGCCATCTCGCACTGTCTCTATCACGTTCTGTTGCGTAGATCCTCCACTATGTGCTAGTAACATTGAATGCTCGACCTACTCAAAAGTCAAAATCGCACCACGCATTAGTGACCAAAGACAAATATCATTTAGTGTGTTTAAGTTATGCGATTGTTAAACTAATATTACATTTCTAAAGGTAAATTTAAATTATATTAATTGCTTTTAGCGATACACTAATCTAACTATAGGAACGTTTTATGTAGATACTGTTTATGACGTGGCATTAAAAAGACTGGAATCTCTGAGAGTGGAGAACAAAGATGAATGCTCTTGTGTAAGGACCTTGGATTTTGTTTTCTAAGCACACGGGATGAAAATTGCGAGCAGTTTTCAGATAGCTTACATGGCTCGAGACTTGCTGAGACCAGTCATTTCGGATTCCCGTTTTGTGGAGGCTTCATTACTTAGTATTCGTGATTGATACATTCCGAAAATAAAAATTTTGATTTATTTTTATCTGGATTCATATGGTAGCTATCAGCTCCAACTTCTCTTTTCCGGTAGTATATGTAAGAAAAAATCCAATCAAAAACAACATCCATAAAATTTTTTATTTATGCAGTAAGATTTAACATAAACTCTCGTTGCTTTTCGTAGTTTTTTAAGCTGAAATTTAAGTGCGCCATAATTTCGCTCTCCTTTATTTAAAATGGGTTTGACGTTAAGGTAATCAAGTCGTGGGCTGAAACTATACTTCCGAGGCTGAACAAAGGAAAGCTAAGATGGTCGAGAGCCTGAGACTGAATAACAAATGAAAGACTCGTCGCTCTCACCCTCGCCTAGGATTTAGAACAAAAGGGTGGCGGGGGCGACTTTTTCTCCGAGAAAAGGGGATGATTTGCTGGAAGGGACTTGATGAAAGAGAAGAGAAACACACGGTGAAAAGAAGTTTGGGTCAAGGAGGCAACGAGGAGACTTAAGAGCAAAACTTTCCTCCCCTCCTACAGTTCCCGGCTCCTTCCGTAGTTGGATACGGTGAGACATAGGCGACAAAGTCCGGATCATAAAGCAAAAGAGTGGTGAAATAATGGGAGTCCATTACTCGCAAACTGCACGCGGTCTGGATGTTGGAGAGGCCTGAGTTGGGCTGGGTTGAGATTGCTTTGGATGAAGGGGAGGTGCAAGGAAAGCCGGACAAGAGTTGCAGGTGAAGAATTTTTAGGAGGCAGGAATAAAAAGGTAGAGTTTAAATTACAACAAAACGGAAATTAGCCAGGGATGGGAGTGAGTGGAGGGATGATAATTGTTAAGGAGAGGATTTCTAAAGGGTGGACCCAAAATTTTGATATGGAAAATGGGGCACGAAAGGCTATATCCTTAAAGGTGCATAAAACTTTGAGATTTTTCACAGCCCTAGTCTATAGGGTTATTCTATGTTTAAAATAAGACGCAAGATTAAGCAATAACACATTTAAGCTCCTGCTTCAAACATGCGAAAGGAATCTTTGCAATCTTCAGTTTTAGAAAGTTTATATTTCAATAGGCTCATACCTTAAGACGTGACTTAAAGGCTTATATCAGGTTATCGATATTCTAAATTAATAAAGTACGTTATTCTTTTGAACAAGGAATCGTATATACTTCGAATAACATATCTCGATCAAAAACCTAATTTTTTTCCATTTCTCACAAGGATGCAATTTATTTAAGCCGCTTCATAAATATTAGCTAAAAAGTTGCTAAAATGAGATGAATATATCGCTAAAGGCAGTTAAAACTATTTAAATTCACATCTGGAAATTTCATACAAGTTAAAGACTTACATAATTTAAATACAGTATATGAAATGTTTCTTTTCTTACTGAATTGAAATACGATTTTGACTTATGAGTTAGTCAAGTAAGTAAAGTTACAATCGCATACTAGATGATCTAATACAGAACGTGATAGATTGAGTGCGGAATGCCGCTAAAACTGATGAAATTTGGTTAAGGAAGAGAAAGGTAATTGCATCTAGCGGGCAAATCGCTAAATTGGCGGGTATACCTTCACCTCTCGTTAATTAATAATATTTCGACATGCACATGTGTTTATCATTTGTACCTTTCCACTTAAGTTTCAAGACAGGATAGCTGAAGAATTATTACATATTGTGTTTGACCGATAAAACTTGTACTGCGTGAAAAATTCAGGGAAGGTATTAAAGGTAGTTTCGATGTTTTATTGATATTAAAATCCAAAATTAAATATTTATAGCTATAATTTCTTGAACTATATTAATTATGTTTTCTCGCCATAACTGAAACGTTGTCTATTCTTCGCTTAAACTATCTTTTGTTTCGTAATCGTATGACCATTTCTTTTGATCTCATACTAATCATACATTAATGGATGTATGTACCATAAACACCTCCTTTTCACGTGTAGAAGTAGTTGGATGCATTAAGGGCCCATTTCCCTAATCGGTCATTGTCGCGTAATGTTCGTGCAAAAATGTACAAGGGTGTGACGAAATTAGAAAAAAATGAATTAGGAACTAGATGCTCTGACTAGTCCTAATTCATTCCATTTCCTATTAGCATCATATCAACCCATCTAACAGGAACGACGAAAAATAATCGCAGTCCCGCAGTATCGGAGTCTTCTTCAATTTATTTGACAAATTAAGCCCTCAAGGAATGGATTTAGGACATTATTGCACGAAAAGTCGTGCGGCTAAGAATAGTCCCAAGGGAAAACGGACATGAAAGTGTCTGACAGGAAGCTTCTTTCTTCTAAGAACTCCCATCCTACGTTCCGAAGCATCTAAGTAACGCTTACTACGTTTTCAATTTAAGAATACATCTAACACATACCATTACTCTTAACATCCTGATAAAATATAACTTCGTAACAATCCTTTCGCTTACAGAGATCAACAACCCTTTAATCTGTCCAGACACTCGAGTGAATTCAAAGACAGTCAATCGCAGCCCATCGTTTTCCTAGCCTTTCTTCACTTTATGCATACTTCTTCCTTCAGGGGGTCAACCGCAATCAGCCTTCCTCTTTCCCCTTCTCCTTATGAGGCAAACGGCATCGACAAGATGGCGAACATTCAATCGAAGAAAATATTAACACCCATTATGGGGAGAAAACTAAGGAAAGTAATCAGAGCGGGAACGAAAAAAAGCAGCAAATGAGTTCCCAACAAGAGTGGAGGCATTCTCCCTCGAACACGGTGCTGAACACGATAGGAGGGATGACTCGGGATAATGGAGGTATGGGGAATATGGGATTCGAATGGCCTTTGGAAAAGAGAGAGGAGCAGGTAGGCCCTCAAATGGGCGAGAGGAAGTGGGGAGATGGATTGCTGGAACGAACCCTCCGGAAAAAAAGAAGACACCCTGGAAGAAAAGAGTAGGAGCGGTTTTCAGAAAGGAAGGATCTGAAAAGGGTTCCAAGGCTCAACAATGAGACCGTTGTTACTGCACGCAGTGTATTACTCTTTTCCTCGACCGTCTTTTGTTAGACTTTTTCCGCGGCCCTTTCTCCCCCTCGCCCCTTCCTTTTCTCGATTTAGTGGTCAGATAGACTGCATAATGGGCCTAACTTTTGCTTAATGCGGTCATTTCTTTGGGCAAACTGAGAGGTGGGAAATTTACTGACCGGATTTGTTTTCTTTCATCGCCCTTCATGTAAGTCCCCCTCTGATGTTTTGGATTAATGAAAGGGGCACTTTTTCTTTCCAAATGAGACCATATCAGAGGCTTACCTCCCCGTGATGAATATGAGTGTTTGGATGATTATCTTAGTATTTTCGTTGCTTATCTATCTTAGTAGTTAATACTTTAATAAATTCTTTCCCTGGGAGTTTATTTATCTCTGATTAGATGCTTTTATAATTTATGGAACTATGAGGTACCGAGATGGGTTAAAATGTCAAAAATGTAAGAGCAAAAACGACCACTCTTTCAAAACATTTCTAAAACCGCCTAGAAGAAATGGTGAAGGTTTGGAAATATTCATATCAAACAGTAAATTGATTTGATTCGCTTCGTGTTGCTTTAACGGGAGGGCGGAGTGGTTAGCGTGCTAGCATTCTTAACCCAATGTCCCGGTTCCAGGTCCCGGCTAAACGGAATTTTTTGAATAGGAATGGGTGTTAATAATCGTCAATAATAACAATAATAATTATTGAAACGATTGTAATTGGGGCAGTCTTCTTATTTCCAGTAAAGTAATTATCATTGGGATCATTATAATGATCATGATCATATGTAGAAAGAAAGGAAGCGTATTCATTTCCTCAGTAGGTTTAATAATCGACTAGTTTGGCCAACGGGTTGACATCTTCAGGTACCTATCTAAAGTACACGACCTGAAGATGTCAACCCGTTAACGAAACTAGTCGATTAATAAACCTACGGTGGAAATTAATAAGCATCCTTTCTTTCAACATGTGTGTTGAGTTCTACAAAGTTACTCTTTAACATACTAATTTGATCATGATCATTACTATCATCATCATTAATTAGAAATTTCACAAATTATAGTAGTTTTTATTGACATCTTAATCAATTTCGTCGATTATAACAAATTTTTCGAAAGTAGATTATCCTAGAAAGTGATCGAAAGCGCTGTTTCTCGAAATTACCATAATTTATTTACTTAGAGAAACGAGTTGATTTTTGGGCTAGGGCCCTCCGCATAAATTTATTCATTTTGCTCCATTTACGTCAACATTACCCAAGAGTATGCAAATGTATTTAAGTCAGCAGCGCGACATCTGGAATCATTAAACGGTTTTCCTATTTATTAGGATATCTTTACCAAGATCATTCACCTGAAAACGATCCTGCCCCGTTGGTACAGAGGTTATTATACAATGAATATTTCATCAGCTGTTTTTGCGGAGGGACTGTTTGAATAGAAGTTCGCAGGAAGCGTATCCAAGTTGTTCTTATGCGTCGAAAGAGAGCATTCGACCGAAATCGGTTTGAATAAATTAGAAAGTTGGCCGACAAACAACGCAGAAGTTCGCAGTTTAGGCAGAGAAGTTTTCTTCGAGTCGCTCGTGGATGTGGTATGGGGATTTGAATGTCTGATAAGGTATCATTACCAGTATTTAGGACGGGTTGCTCATACATGGATACATGAAAAAGTGGCAGAAACTTAATCACAGGGGGAAGCGAAGAAGTGTTTCTCGAAAAGTTAGATAAGTATAGGAAGAAATGTAACACTGAAAAAATCCCAGGTGGTTTAATAAAACAGAACGACCGATTTCAATTAATGGATAGTCATAATCCTAATAATGACTTTGTAGTGGTTGAAACCGGTCGTAGTGTTTTATTAAACCAGTTAGAATTTAAACAATTTATTAACTCCTAAAATGGAATTCCGGAAAGAGAAGGCGTCTCCCGTTGATTATATATAACTGCATCTACATCTACATCTACATAAGTACCCTGCAAGCCGCCTTCCGGCGTGTGGCAGGGGGTGTAAACACCAAGCGTAGAATTACTTCTTTAATTTATTACTATAGCGTATCGTTCGCGGAAAAAAAGAGTCTCTAAAACGACTCGTCCTCGCGTCTATTTCTCTTATTTTACGCTCACTGTCGGATCGGTCAAAGTAGCAGGGGGGTCGCATAATATCAATTACGTCATCCGAAAATGTATTTCCTCTGAATTTATCTAACAATCGCAGCCTAGCTTCTAATCTCCTTTCTTTCAAGGATTCCCAACCTGCGTCTGTGAGCATTTGCGTTACACTTGCTTCTCTATCGTAGCACTTTTTAACAAAACGTATCGCCTTACGCTGCACTTTCTCGAGTTCGCGAGAGTTCGTTTCATCCGCTGGGTCCCATATACTCGCCGCATATTCCAGATGGGGCCTAACTAACGTGAAAGATAATTCACCAGCAATGTCACATTATATTACTATATTCGAAAAGGAATTCATTTAATTCTAAATTCGTGAATGTCAAAGTAACTTCTGTTTTAAAAACCTTCACCTTTACTCCAAGAAATAAACGCCATAAAACTATTTACTTCATAAAATCGCTTATAATAATATTATATAAATTTAACTATGATAATATCGGGTCGACGAAAATTTGGGCTTGGCTAAAGTGATTGACATGGAAATTATTTTAACTACTACATTTTGAATATTGTTTTCCATCATTAAATAAAAATATTGAGAGGTTATCTACAGGAACGTTCTTTTGTAATATTCAGATGATTGGAAATTTATGAGTCATAAATCAAAGCTTTTAATCAGAGCTATATTTTACGAAATTATAATTAAGGAATATTTTATGTTACATAAAAACGTTTCATTCCTATGTCGTATCCGTTATTTCCATTTATCTACATGTGAGCTGGTTACGGATAAAACAGAGGGATGATGGCACATAAGGTGATGAAGAAAAGAAGTATTTGAATGATGTACAGTGGCAAGAAACTTCAATACTGAAAATAGATGAACCGAAATTAAAATGATTTCTGAAACCAATGAGTGATATTTTTATCCATTGGTATCTGATACGCTGGTATTCACTCAAGAGTAATTATTTTATACGTTCAACGGCATGAGTGACTTTAAAAATTAAAAACGTACAGGTAAGACAATTCCCCAGAGAGTCTCTTGAATAACCCTGAAAAACTACACGAAAGATTTTCTTTCAAATGATCTCTTCACCATGTTTATTTGTCGTTATTTGACTTAGTTTTGAGTAATTCTTATTTAATAAAAATTTACTCAAAACTATGTCAAAGTAATTAAGTGAATTTATTCAAAATTGAGTAAAGTTAAAAAGCCGTGACTTTAAACGTATTAATGTTTGTTATTGACAATCCTTCGGGAGTACTGTACGAATCAGTTTACTTAGAACTCTTCCTTCTTCTCCAAATAGCTTTCATTTTGTTGAGGAGATGACATTCTCTTCACGTTTCTGCGACCATATTGAATGATTAAACTATTTTGATTTATATTTTGCGTAAAGAAAAACGATCATTATACTTTTCTTTTGCCATTTCCTTGTTCATGGCCGTGATAACATATAGGTTACGGAAGTATGGGTAATGCAGAATAATTTCATTTGTACTGATAACTCCATTTCTTTTTCCATGAAGATATTTATTCAAAGGTCCATTGTTATTACCTAGTAAGCCTCATTCCCTCTTCAGTGCTTTAAGCAGATGATGGGTTTATGAGGATCAAACCAGCCTCGGGGTTATATACAGTATAGTATATTTATCTTAATAAGTCTTTCTCCCAAAGAAATGCTTTCCAGGCGCGATGCAATTGTTCCAACGAAAAAGAAGGCATATCACGAGCGATTAAAATTATGTTTGGCTGAAGCTCTGATTGAACACCCTTGTACTTCCTGTCATGCAGGGAAAACATCGGTAAAAAATGACATTTTGTTGCCACTGCAATTTCACTTTTCTCTCACCAACCGCAACAGCACCACCCACTCGCTCAACTCTCGCAAAACTTTTGAAAACGCTACAGAATTCATTTTTCCCGCTGTCAGAGGCAATCATCTAAGAGAGGGCAATTAATTCTCGAGCTAATGACTGCGTAGTTTGCTTTTTTCACCCCCTCTTTTTCCTCTCCACGCCTCGCTCCCAACCGCAAACATTTCCCCTCTCTCCACCCTAATCATCAACATTCTCCCGCAAAAAAGCGAGCAAGCGCGGGGGCAAAAATGGAATCCGGAGTTAATTTGAACGTTTCTTTATGGTGGTATGGTTTGTTTCTTAGGTGGCGCTGGGTTCCGCGCTTGCCCTCCCCCTGGCGGCGGCGAGGGAAACGCAGAGGCAGTTTTGGGCGTTACAATCATCAGACGTTTCGGTTGGGAAGGGGGGGCTGAAGGTTTCCATGAATTCGTTGGAGTAGTACTTAAAAAGGGTGGGCGAGTGGGGGAAGGAACGGAGAGAACATTCTCGGCTAATTTATGAGGATTCCTCCAGTTTTTGCCGTTCCCTTTTTCGGGAGTTGAGCGCAAGTCGGAGGAGTATAAGGAAAGCGGAAAGAGGAGGGTTTAAGGAACAGAGTGTAAAGCGATGAAGGGAAGTATGAAGGATGGAGCTAATAAGGAGTTTCGCATTATGTTCTAGAACTAAATTCACCGCCGAGACGGGTTTTACGGTGGATAAAGTTAGCCTGCTTATCGGATTGGAAGTCTTGGAGTATGACTCAAGAGGGGATTCGGATTGGCCAATTAAGAAGCGATAATAGGCCAGAATTCATTTCCCGTGACGAAAGAGGATATCTGAATCGCTCTGCGGAATCCCTTCTTCCGCCAATTAATGAGATATTCCGCGATGTCCGCTGGCGGTGATCCTGGGCAGAGGAAATTTAATATGCGTTTAGAGGTTGCTCCTGTGAAATGAAGATTGGAGAGTTTCGGAATAAGTGATTTTTTGATGTATGTATGGCTGAAAACGCATGTATTTTCGTCATTGAAGACCAGGATATATTTGCGAAATAATTTTTGAAATTCAACAGCAATCTTTTCGTAGGCGAACTGAATATATCTGATGAACGTTGATAGACAATTAATTCGAAGTGAATAACAAGATCTAAATATCTATTTTTTTACCATTTGGACGCTATCNGCGGTGAAAAGTTCCGAAGGAGGAAACAGGTGTTCGGAATCTCCTAACATTCGCACGGAGAAGAGATAGATAGCGAAAGGGAGGGAAAGGCTTCTGGTCATCCATCCAGGGTGAAAAAAAGGGAATTTCCGCACGGGATTGCTTTTGTAAGGGGAAGCCATAAAGAACGTGGAAGAGGAGGAATTTTATAGATTTGCGGAACAATGGTAGAGGGGAAAAGGGGAATTAAGAGGAAAGGATATTTGTAGAGAAGAATAAGGAAGCGGAAAGAAAGAGGAAGTGGAAGGGAATAATAAACAACAAACGTAGTTATTCTTCGGACTAATGCGGAAATGTGGAGGGATTGGTCAAAAATGAGGAAATGTTTGTCAGTGGATATTTAGTGAAAGGGTTAAGAGGAAATGTTTCGCGTTCTCTCAAAGAAATCGATGAAAGTATGGGGATGATGTGTATATTTGCTGATGGAGAAATATCGGACTCGAATCACGTGAAATATAAGAGAAATATTTTGATTTCATGTTGTGAACCTAAAAAAATATCTCTTTAATCCTTTAATTTACCGATACTTTTGATGTGGTAAGACAAGCAACTGATTTTTGTTACTATTCAATTGTTTTACGCCAATGTTTCTTTAAATAATGAGTTGAGCATTTCGATAACTGAGGAGTACTCAATGGTATTAATTATGGTGTTAGTTACGACAAGTTCCTTCATTTATAAATAATTGAGTCGTAGTAAGTCAAAATTCGAGTAAACAAGAAGACGAACGCTCATAGAAATTGACAAAACGCTGCAAGGAAACAATTGCTGGATCAGCTAGCTACTTCTGGTCGTTTTTTTTACAGAGAATCAGTGAAACTAACAAAATAGAGTTATACGGATGTTTGTGTTAATACAACTATATCCTGAGTGAGGATATCTTCTTTATCTAATCTAGCTGAGTTAAATTCAAAACATAACATTACTCAATTGAAATCCTTTCAAAGTTATCGCAGCAATCGCATCATATTCTATTAATATAAGATAAATGGTATAGTAATAGTGCAGTCACTTGTATTTTTAATTATGTTGAAATCATAAAAAGAGATCGGCTCAGGATTTGAGCAATATTCTATTATCTTTGGACCAAAATAATCCCAAAGTTAAATCTTGGTTTCCTTTACAAAAATATTCTAAAAAAGTTACCTTTATAACACATAAAATAATGATGTAATGATGTAATGAACAGAATGGAAGAGACTTGTGAAAGTCAATTTCCGCAATAGTCATCTAAAACTTCATTAATTTCAACTATTGCTGCCACTTTTTAACGATTTACTGCTCGCATCTCTATTGTTATCACCAGATTTATAAACGATGCGATCCAAAATATTGCCTCTTATTGTTAAATATGTCATACACTGTTTTGGAAATCAAACAAAACCGTGTGTTGTGTAGATTAAAACGAATTTCCTTATCATGGAATAATATAATTTCTGGTTAAACCTGTCGCCAAACTCTTTTTGACCAACCACCTAGCCAATCATACTTGACAGTATAATTTTCTCAACATCAATAACATAATCTATTGCTCATGAAAATAGTTTTAAATGTACACACTATTACCTAACGATACAGCTAATTTACGTAATACAGCCATCGGAAATTTTCTCACATTGTTCTATCAATGCTATTATCACATTGTCCTACCTTTTCATTCCGAAACTGCCTACCTGCGAACTTAAATCGCTCACTGGCGGTTGGTAGGGACTAGGTTAGCAAAATTTGATATCGTAAATGTATAGCTTAGATTTTCGCAACCCGCATCGCATATATGCAATGTTACTTTTCTGGCATTCCAGGAGGATAGCGCCGCCTTAGAAACCTGTTATGAAAATTTCGATAACATTTGCGGCTATTTCACACATTAGAAATATCGAACAATTTCTCTCGAAACATGATCCTTGAGAGCCTACTTCAGGTATCTTCTTTCCATCTTTCGTTTTCATAAACTCCTTCCGCTAGTTGTACTTTATCTTTATTAGTAAAATATGGCTCGTGTGCTTAAAAGTGAGAATAAGGCCTTCAAAAATATCCCTCTGGGCTTGAAATTAGTTTATTCAGAGCCATAAATCGGAATAAATATCAGAATAAAGTTTCCGTTCAGGATAATGGTATAACTTCAAAAAAGCAAGGGAGCAGATATGAAATTGGCACTTCTCTAGAAACTGCCGTTGATCTTTCTAAAAACTGTCATTGATCTTTCTAGAAACTGTCATTGATCTTTCTAAAAACTGTCAGTGATCTTTCTAAAAACTGGCGAATCATATCGGAGACTTACAGATTAGAAACATGAGTGCGAATGAGAGAAAAGAATATTGGTTCGATAGAGTAATACGCCTCTCATATGGTTGATACTGATATAAATGACTTAAGAAAGCAACCATTTCCTTGCATAAATACCCAAACACCCATATGCGTGAAGCATTATTTTATTTATGAATGAGATGAATATTTAGCGTACGCATTAGACTCTAATCAAGTGATACGTGTAATCAGAAATTCAAATAATGTTCGTAAGAACGATGTTTTTTAACTCCTCCGTTTGGTTTGAATTTTAAATCACATTTTTCTCATATTAACACGCATTCGATTAGGCTCAATTTGAGATGCAAACGCAAGACGTCATTTCGAAAGAAAATCTGCAATTCCACGGAGAGCATTTTGATAACCATCGTATAAATCAGAGCGGTGGACCGTAAGCCTCGTCCAAAGACCAAACAACGAAAAGCATTTAATTGTTTTGAAATCACTGCATGTGTTTCGGGGTAAGTAATGGCCGCATTCAACTCTGGAAGAAAACTTATCGCGAACTGCGGATGCAGGGCATTGCCAAAATGGATACTCCCCGAGAAAGAAAATAACGGGAGGCAATTGCGATCGGGAAAAAGATTTTGAAAAATAATTTAAGCTCCACTCAAGTCTAAGTTCCGGTGGGACATGAGAGATGGCACCACCGGAAAACAAAGGAATGACGCCTTGCACCATTTCAAACACGCAGCGTAAACGCTTTGGTCGTAGAAACTGAATCGAGTGCAGGAATGAGTGTTCCGCTAATGGTCGCTTTTGGCGGTGAAAAGTTCCGAAGGAGGAAACAGGTGTTCGGAATCTCCTAACATTCGCACGGAGTAGAGATAGATAGCGAAAGGGAGGGAAAGGCTTCTGGTCATCCATCCAGGGTGAAAAAAAGGGAATTTCCGCACGGGATTGCTTTTGTAAGGGGAAGCCATAAAGAACGTGGAAGAGGAGGAATTTTATAGATTTGCGGAACAATGGTAGAGGGGAAAAGGGGAATTAAGAGGAAAGGATATTTGTAGAGAAGAA
Organism: Ladona fulva; assembly: GCA_000376725.2. Lineage (NCBI taxonomy): Eukaryota > Metazoa > Arthropoda > Insecta > Odonata > Libellulidae > Ladona > Ladona fulva. The sequence continues at coordinate 373,019 of KZ312454.1, read as the reverse complement.
TAAGGAAGCGGAAAGAAAGAGGAAGTGGAAGGGAATAATAAACAACAAACGTAGTTATTCTTCGGACTAATGCGGAAATGTGGAGGGATTGGTCAAAAATGAGGAAATGTTTGTCAGTGGATATTTAGTGAAAGGGTTAAGAGGAAATGTTTCGCGTTCTCTCAAAGAAATCGATGAAAGTATGGGGATGATGTGTATATTTGCTGATGGAGAAATATCGGACTCGAATCACGTGAAATATAAGAGAAATATTTTGATTTCATGTTGTGAACCTAAAAAAATATCTCTTTAATCCTTTAATTTACCGATACTTTTGATGTGGTAAGACAAGCAACTGATTTTTGTTACTATTCAATTGTTTTACGCCAATGTTTCTTTAAATAATGAGTTGAGCATTTCGATAACTGAGGAGTACTCAATGGTATTAATTATGGTGTTAGTTACGACAAGTTCCTTCATTTATAAATAATTGAGTCGTAGTAAGTCAAAATTCGAGTAAACAAGAAGACGAACGCTCATAGAAATTGACAAAACGCTGCAAGGAAATAATTGCTGGATCAGCTAGCTACTTCTGGTCGTTTTTTTTTACAGAGAATCAGTGAAACTAACAAAATAGAGTTATACGGATGTTTGTGTTAATACACCCCAGCGGTTTGTACGTAAAGTCATGTATATATAAATCCGGTCATTTGTTTGGCTGAAGCTTTTTGAGTAAAAGGATTGAACATTTGATCAAATTTATGGAAGAAGATAACATACACGTCCATTATAGACGTTGTTACTTTTTGATTATAATTAATGGCCCTTTATTTAATGACTTCATTTAACGACTCAAGTGGACAGGTAACATGAAAAACTAGGGATTTAAACCGATTTCAATTTGAAACATTTTCCTTTTAGTGTACCGCAGCATTTTATTCCCGTATTCAAATTCAAAGAATTCAAACCTAAGTACTTATGAATCAAGAAGGATCAATAATCATTTGAACGAATATCGAATGGGTTGGAAATTCATTAAAATATATTGCGAGCTCTTGAAAGTGATGCATCAAAAGAATATATTAGTAATTGAATAACCGCAGAAGAATAATAGCGAAGGTTTGTGTAACAAATAAAAGTAGAGGTTTCATAAATTCCGTTTGGGCGTTCAAAGATTACCATCAGAAATGACAAGACATTCATAGAGTTACATTTTTTTTGGAGATACTGTCCTAATAAAATTTTGTCTTCAGTTCAGTTCAGAGTCCCACTCAGATATATGATTTAGACTGCAGCGCTCGCATCATTATATTCAAGCATTGGTGCATACAATATGCGTATGTAAATGCGACTATATGGATAAATACCATGTATCTTACTTTAGTTACTTCTATTTCTAATTAATGTATAATATTATTTTTTGTTGGACTATGTTCAATTTTATATGACGTAATGTGTTCCATGTATTATTATATTCACATATGTATTATTATATATTCTGTATATTATTCATTTACTGCCTACGGGAGGTTTTTGGAGGGTTTTCCCTTCCGTCTTCGGCGAATGACACGCTTCAAATTGATATGTTATACTGCCCTCCAGCGTTGCCACCTAGCCAAATGGCCAAATTGATATGCAAAATTTTAATAAATAATAAATATACACTAATAACACACTTTTATATTTATATATATATTTATATATATAAATATAAAAGTGTGTTTTATTTTAAATATAACACACTTTTATAAATATATAAAAAGTGGTTTATATTTTGTCAATTTATTCATGTCTCCAAACATTTTGCTTTGAGGGGTTAAGGAGGATACACTACTACTCAAAATAATTACGCTTAATTCGAGATTTTCCATGATTTATTTCACCCGAAAAAATTGTAATTATTAGAATAAAAAATATCACGTGCAATATAAGTGCCAATCACCAGCATTAACGTTAATGCAGCCCGTAAATATAAACTTCGGGTTACACTTTCGGATTTTCATTTCGATATGAAGCCCATTTTCAGAAATATATGAAATACACCGTCTTTGAGTAGATGAGTTTGTATCCATGAGGGGCGCGAATTATGACGTGAAGAGTTTCAAAAACTAATACATGCAAAGAGCCCTTTTTGAAACACCTGAACAAAAAGATTATAGAAAAGGCATTTAACCTGCAAATCATTTTGTTTTTGGAGCTCTCCGCAAACTTATCCGCAATAAAGACCTTGAAAAACACCGAAACACCTTTTGTTTGTGAGCTGTTGAACTACAGAGCATTACTCCTTACGTAACCCGTCGTTTAGGAGAGTTCCCTGCCGAGTTTCACGGCGAAAATATCGCTCGGGGCTCTCCGCATAATCTCCTAACCTTCCTCTCTGAACAATCGAGACCTCTTTTCCCGGAAGCAAAAATAAAACTCTCCAAATTTCCGCGTCTCCTAAGCCCTCGTCTCCGTGCTATTTTCGGTTTTATTGTTTTCTTTCCCATATTTATTTCTCTTCCGCTCCGAAAGAGACCTTCTCTGCGGCACTTTTCGGATTCGAGAGATACTTTGCCGTGAATTCTGCGCGTGGCCGCAGAGGAGGCTTGCGTCGCTGTGTAAACGGAACGGCCACAATCGCTGCAGTGCCATGCAGGTTAGTGCCCGCATCTGTTGGGCGACAACAACCGCCCTATCCTCTGTTTCCATTTCATAGAGCTTGCCCTGGAAGTTTTCAATTGCAAACATTATCGTTCGGATACACTTGGGATGTGATGATTCGTGCCCAAAGTAATCCGCCAGTCAAAACTCACACTTCACAAAACTTCACTGTCTCTACGAGTCAAAAGGCTTCGGAAGAAAACTTGGTTTAAATTCTACATGCCCAGAGGTCCGCAAAGTGGTTGATATAGACCCCTTTGGATCAATATGTGACTATTATGGGTCGATTGCACCCAAAACGTGGAATAACTCTAAAATTATCAAAATAAATAATAGATTTACTATGTCTTATGTTGCTAAAAATTATAACAATTTTTTCTTTTAGTAAAGTATAAAAATAGTACCAGATTCGAATAATTACATTGGATTGATCCTATAGAGAATGCACAAGTAGTGAAATGAATATTTAAAAAATAAAGGCCTCCTTCGACTTACATTCTAAATTTGTATAAAATGAATTGCTAAGATGTGGTTAAATAATAACTTGTGACAATTTACAGCGCGAGCTTTAAAACGATGCCACCGCATTTTTACTGTCCTCCATTTCTGAGAAAAATTCGTTTTACAAAATAGATAACAACTTTTTATTATGTTATAGAAATATTGTTAAACTTATTGTATTA
>KZ312454.1:358659-369091 GCA_000376725.2 Ladona fulva | reverse complement strand
TTATGGGTCGATTGCACCCAAAACGTGGAATAACTCTAAAATTATCAAAATAAATAATAGATTTACTATGTCTTATGTTGCTAAAAATTATAACAATTTTTTCTTTTAGTAAAGTATAAAAATAGTACCAGATTCGAATAATTACATTGGATTGATCCTATAGAGAATGCACAAGTAGTGAAATGAATATTTAAAAAATAAAGGCCTCCTTCGACTTACATTCTAAATTTGTATAAAATGAATTGCTAAGATGTGGTTAAATAATAACTTGTGACAATTTACAGCGCGAGCTTTAAAACGATGCCACCGCATTTTTACTGTCCTCCATTTCTGAGAAAAATTCGTTTTACAAAATAGATAACAACTTTTTATTATGTTATAGAAATATTGTTAAACTTATTGTATTACTCAAAAATAAATATTGAAAAAATGTTCTATATTTTATTTCAATTAGACAAATACTGTTTTAGAAATAAAACTTCAAAGTAAGGACTCCGTTAAGGAGCGCAAAATTGGCACATTTTTCGTTCTATCTGAATAAAAATATCAACCAAATATTGACAAAAAGTTTTGCATTGTATGGTTAAACGTACATTGAATATGCTAAAATTTGGTGCAAATATTGTCCTTTGGAATCACTCGATTAGTTTTAATTTAACTTTAAACTCGAGCCTCTATATAAAAATATCTAACAGTAGGTGTCTTCTTTCCGGATTTTTCTATCCTCTGTCCGCTTAATTTCTGCAAAACCTTTCCCCTTCTTTAACTGTCAATCACCTTAACTATTCTCCTTCCTCTATTCTCACTTTCCTCTACTGTATTTTCTATTCACTTTTCTCAGAAAGCACGTCCTTCCGAATATATAGCCAATGTAGTATATTTCTCTCTGGATAATTATTCAATCTCCGTTCTACCTCTACTCTCCTCCGAGCCTCCTCATTCTTTACTTTGACTGTCCACCTTATGTTTAGCATTCTCCGCAATATCCACATCCATTGCTTTTTTGGGTTGACACAAAAACATGGAAGCAGCGAATGATTCCCATACTTACATTTTAGAAGGGATTTTTTCATAAAATTTCTAGAAAATTTAATCTATGAGACTTTACTACTTATGAGGCTTTTTTAAGGTGGATATTTTTTACTGATCTGTGCTTCATGAAGAAATCGAGCTGAAGATTAAAGCGGACTTATTTGAATAGCTTAATTCCCAGATAATTGGTATCGGAGAATCTTATTTAAGATGATTACAGCTTGTAATCAAATGAGACCATGCAATTGAAACAATATCAAAATTCTGCATATGTAAATAAACGAAAATTACAATTTTACTTTGGAATACATTTTTTGTCGAAATCATGATACGTTTACATATATTATTACCATCAGAAATGACAAGACATTCATAGAGTTACATTTTTTTGGAGATACTGTCCTAATAAAATTTTGTCTTCATCGAGTCCCATTCAGATATATGATTTAGACTGCAGCGCTCGCACCATTATATTCAAGCATTGGTGCATACAATATTCGTATGTAAATGCGACTATATGGATAAATACCATGTATATTACTTTAGTTACTCTATTTCTAATTAATGTATAATATTATTTTTTGATGGACTATGTTCAATTTTATATGACGTAATGTGTTCCATGTATTATTATATTCACANTTAATTTTCATATCTATTTCTTTATTTATATTCTTTCATCGTATTAATTATTTAAAGTCAAATTGTATGTTGACGAAACAGAAGTTAAGAAATATTATAATTTAACTGATTTCGTAAAGTTTTTACAGTATGATTTTACGTTTAACTGGCGAATCAGACTACTATTAGACCGATGGGTAATGTTATAACCTAATTTATTGATTGAAAAACAGGAGATATATACCAATGAGATGAGAGAAGCCGATAAAAACAATTGTTTGAAAGTCTTGACTTATTAGACATTTCTGTGGGGAACCACCACATAAACCAGGAATAACATGTGTGAAAAATGGTGACAACACTGGGAGACCTGCGTTCGTGTTTCTTCGCACCACACAGACACAGTTACCACATAAACCATTGGAATAAAAGAAGTCCTTACCTGAGAAGATGTGTTACAGGGTCAATCTAAGAAGGTAATACTAGCAATAACTCTCGAATGACTTCACGCTTCGAAACTGTCAATGTAAATCCTCTTAAGTTATTCCTATCATTTTGAAATCGATTAGAAATACAACTTAGCACCTAAACAGAAAATGACGCTACAAATCGACTTCCAATAGCAGTTACACAAATGTAAAGAAGCAAGCGGTTATCCTTCAATGTTCTCCCCACTTAATGATTTATTTTGGAAATAAAGTTCAGAATGATTTGACCTTGATGAAAAGGAACATACTGTATTAAATGCGTTTTATCAGCATTATACGTTTTCGTAATGCTAACAAGGGAAAAGAGGGAGGAGTTAATGAAAACAGGCTCAATTTATTGATCAGTATGTTTGCCAACTCAAGCGTTTTAGGCGCTCTTAACTTGTTGACTCTGATGAATATTTTTTTCATTAAGGCACGCGACTTTGCCAGATTGACGTCTTATCCTCGGACTGCCGTCATTGAAAAGGGAGAAAAAGAACCTTCGCGAGTTTTGTGCTTATGTTTCGAACTGAGTTTTTCCCCTGTAAATAACGAAATTCAAGGGACTTCTAAAAATTTCCGTGGACGCAAATGAAACCGGATTCGAAACGTTTAAGTACCTCTGTTTGAGGTTCGAACACCTTTTTATTACAATGTATCAGAGACCATGTTTATAAAAGCTAGCTAAGATATTTTTATGTTCATTATCAATTGACTATTAGAACAGGACAGAAAAATATTGCAGAGTCGCATTTAGTTAACGTTTAAAACTCCCTTTGTGAAAAAATATGAGCAAGAAAAGGCTGAGCTGTAACCATTGTTAACCATAGACTAGAGATTGAATAATTTATGAAGTATTTTCAAATGCCAAATCATTCATATGCAAACATCTCGAATAACTCCGAAATGAAAATACTACATTATTGGCAGAAACTTCTATCTCAGAAATTTCGTAATGGAAAGGTTATGTAATTTAATAACAGAGAAGCATAATTTAATTCATGCTATAAAAGAGGGAATAAAATAAACGTTTATACGTTAGATAAATATGTAAAATAAAGATAAAGATGACTAAAAATCTATGGCTTAAATATATAGGTAAAATAATATTGTTACCATGGACTACCTACCAAGTTGAGAAATATTTGGTTTGCTGGGAAGTTTAATTAGTTTTATAACGAACAAGTTGCAGACATTTGAATTTAAATTCCAAAAGCTGAGTCCTTTGAGAAAAATACTGACTTTTTGAAAGATATCTGAGAAATGATGAAAGCATACGATTCTCATAGTATTGAATTTGACCTCCATTAGAAAATTTAATTTCCTATTTGGTGGATTTACCCGTTTTCCTTAACCTTTATTTATTAATTCTGTTTTGGGGACTTAAGCATTTTGTAGAGAAGGTAACCCGCAGCTTTTTGAAGTACTTCACCTGCTAATAATCGCCCGGTGGCACTTCACAAAAGTAAAAATGAATATTGTAAATGTATAAATACATGTTGTAAATGAATTTTGTAAACATATAAATGGCATGAACTCGAGCAAACTGATTTGTTACTTTTCATCCGCCATATGCGTATAAGTTTTCAAACTGCTTCTGAATAAGTATCAATTGCAATGGTGACAGTAAAAATTCGAAATGGATAGATACCGTGAGCAGAATTATATAGATTTCGGTTAATTGGTNAGAACCCTTCAACGGCAAACGGCTTTTCTGCCGCTTTATGAAATAAATGCCTACTTAAATATCGCTTCTCAACCTTGTTTGCAACATCTAAAAAAAATGAATCGAAGGATTTCTGCTTCGGTTCACTGAATGATCAAGTTCATAATCTATAATTTTGATATTAAATCATTTTAATGGAGGCAGGACTCCCGTACTGGTTGATGGCCTCACATGTGGATTGTTTCCAATTAAATGCCGAATAGCACGTGTGGTCCTACGACGGAAAAAAGTTCCCCTGACTTGGGACGCAGGAGTGAAAAGGGTATTTTAGTTCCTTTTCCTTAGATGGCAGCACTACATGTATCTATATTGTAAGTCATTAAGAAGACAACATTGATATTGCTGGTTAGAATGGTGGAAGAAATATTCTAAACTGTTAAAGTACGAGAATGCTCTAAAATATTATATACCCTACATAGTCTAAAGCATCTAAGCCTATTCTCTAAAACAGTTAAATAAAGAAATACTTCGAGTTGGAAAGAATTATCTAAAACGCCAAATTTAAAGCTTATGAAATAAATAAACATCTCATTAATACTCTGCCGATGAGTAATTAATATCATGGTCTCAAAATCAATCAATATTGGATATGATAAAGTCCGTATAATTCTTACCACAAGAATCAATTACGGTAAACCGGATTTGGCATTATTTTTAGTATGTAATGTGCCCGGTTTTTATCACCTCTTTGATGCGGAGCAATGAAGTATAAGGTCGTATGAGTAAGATGTTTAGCTATGTAAAAGAAAACATATCATTGTATGATGGCTTGTCTGTTACGTATTCGAACTGAAGGCCAATTTTCACTTTCTACTGCGGCGGAAGAGATAAAAATATTCACGCTAAAGTAAACGGTTTGGCAATCAAGCTATGAGTCTAAATTCTTGTGAAAGGAAAATTTAATATTATAACATGGTTCATAATTCGAAAATGATGGCGGAGCATCTATAAAGCGAGATGTACGATCCTACATCCATTGAACGGAATAATCAACATACGGAAGATTCTTACGGAACGATCCAGATACTCAGCAATTCAGCTGTTTCTTTTATAACTTTTATACTAAAATTGCAACTTCTTACTTAGAATGATAAAAAGTTGTTAATTTCAGCAGAATATATTTCGCTAGTAAAAGAGGTTGCGAATAATTTCATCTTACATTAAGGTATCTGTAAGTCTGAAGATATCTAAAAGAAATATATTCTGTGAAAATTATTAAATTCTTTTTTCTTCCTAAGTATGGCACCGTTCCACAAAGTCGAGCTTGAGCATATCAGTTGTAAATTCTCATGATCTGAGGATTTGAATGGACGACAGAGCTTTTAATGACCAAATATGATTACCATGGATAAATATACCCACTGTAAATGGAACGGTGAAAGTTCAATATTGCTTAAGGGAATTCGGACACAAATAATTTTTATGTACAAAGCTTTCATTTAACTCGCTTTAAAATTAACTTTCCAGAGGTGTCTTTCTCTTGTGAGAAAATTAATGATAAATATTACTTTTCTATTCCGGAAAGTCACCTGTGTGGTTCATCTGATGAATTTTACTTTTACCAGCGCTCATGCATTAAATTTTGAAAACTCAGCTGGAAGATCACGTTTCATCGTCGATAACTATAGAAATTAAGGTATTATTTTGGAAAAAGTTTCTGGGTAGTAGAATTACGTATACGAGGCATGTCCCAAAAGCAAGGTCTTCATATTTTTAAACAATCAACGAAAGCTTTATTGAAAAATGTTTACATGAGAGCATTGTGCATATAAGAACTATTTTTCAACATAATCGGCATTCACTTGGATGCTCTTTTCATGGCGCACTGAAAGTTTATTTGTCCTCCGCATAAAAAAATGGCCGCCAGCTTCTTTTCCAGGCAATCAGTGACTTCTTTTCTCAACTCGTTCTTATCCATCCTTCTTCCTCCAAAATATTTCTTCGGCCTAAAAAGTAAGTTATAGTCCGACATCGCCTGGTCTAGGCTGTAGGGGGGTGGGTTAAAACGACCCAATCAAACTGATCCAAAACAACTTTTCTGTCATGGACAACATGTGCCGTTTGTGATACCCAGTCAACATTTTTGGCACCCATCGAGCACCTAGTTTATGATAATCATGTTTGTTTAACGGTCTTAGAATTATGTTTTTACTCGTCTCCAACCTTCCTCTGAGTTTCCGAACCGTCAACAGAAGATCTTCATGAATTGCACTTCCGATTTGGTCCTCCACCTCGTCTGACAGGGAAGGCCTCCGACTTCTTGGTTCGTCATCGACTTCCGTCCGCCCTTCTGAAAATTCTCTACACCAATTCCTCACATTTTTGTGAGCAAGTGGCGTAGAGATATAGAGACTATTCCTCACAGCTTGTTCCATACGTCTCTCTTAATTTTCCATGAATGAAAAATCGGTGTTTCGCCCCTTGAATTAAAGAAACGAATAATGCAGTGAAATTCATACTGAGCGTAGACGGGAAGGGAGGTTGCGGCAGCCGACATGGAGTCAGCCATCGCTAATTAATGTCACACGCAAACTAAGCGTCCGATCTGATCGGTTCAGGTAGCCATGGACGGTGGAAAATCCAAGGTGATACAGCCAAATTTTGAAAAATACATTTCCCTCGGGTGCTAGGTGCTTGGAGACTTTACTTTTGGAACACTACACGTAATATAATTTTTGAATCCTTTTCTCTTCTCTTTTCTAAACCTATGGAACGAAAAGGTTGACCGTGGACTTGCCTTGCTCTTTCCATAACTGGTATTCGGATCTAGGCTAAAATGAAGTAAGTAGTTTTATGTATGATTAGAGAGGAATAACTTTAACACCTTTCCCCATAACTTTAATCTTCCACTAGTTTTGAACTTTATGGTAAGGTTCACCTAACAATAGGCTAAGTTAAGCCTAGCTAAGTGCTGAAATCTGAATCGTGGTAAATTAAAGTTCTGTGGTATCAAGTAAACGCTGTTTTAATTCGTCTCTACTTTTGTGGGGCTATCACAAGTTTAAAGCCGATTAACTGAATTTTATTAGTTTTGTTTAATTTTTACAAAGTGTAATAGTAAGCTGGAAAATGAAATTATAAAACAATGGCTTTTCAAAGTCTTACAAAAAAAATTACCTGCAAATCAGGAATTGTATGGATTTGGTTCTTATTTTAAGGAGCGGCAAATTATGCTCGCACCCGAGCGGCAGATAGGATGGGTGCGGCTCTGGCTCAGGGTAACGACCCCTAAGAGGAAATAAGTTACACAAAATACATCTGTACTTCAAGGCGAAGTTCATAAAATAACATTCATTGCATTGAATTGAGCCTTACATTTTGAAACTTTGTCATTGAACAAAACAACAATTTGGCGCAATTCCTTGAACATAATAATAAAGTACTGTTCAAGTCGAAGGTTAGCTGTATAGGTATGCGACGTGAAAGATTTACCAAATAAATCTCGCACTCCGAATCCAACGCTGTGTCCATCCGCGAAATAACAGATATCCGCCCTGTATATAACCCTTTTTTTCCTTCCAAACCGCAAATTTTTCCGCCGGCTTTCGGAGAGAGTTACCCCACTTGCGGTTCCATAACTTTCAAACAGATAAAGTAGAAGCGGTGCTCTCTCATGCGTTCGCTTCCGTTACTACTGAATTCCCGCTAAAATTTTCGCTTGGCAAACACAATTACGGCCGTAATGGAATTTCCAGAGTTTTGAGGAGCTTATCTTTAACGTGGGAGCACAAACGAAGATTCTGCGAATTGAATCCGTCCTTGGAGAACTCTTTTTTCCCTAGCAGCGCCCCTGAAATTACGCCGTTATATCATCATCATGCGGCGTGCCGCGGAATTAAACAGAGCGAGCATCTGAGTGCGTAGGCGCTTAATGGGTGAATGGATGTGCGGACAGACGGACTAAGAGGAGCGGTTTGCCGTTGGCTCCGGGCGAGATTACGCCCGCCAAACGCCAAGGAGAAAGAGAAAGCCCCCATTTGACCGTTTGGATTGATTCTTTCCGACCGGAAATCCGGTAGGCGGAGAAACAAACGCGCATCGCGAAGCGTGGTTTTGATATTGACCGTCAGGACGCCGAATCTATTTGATGTCGGCAGGTAACATAAAACACACTTTTCACGCTTAGTTATTTTCCAAATTTTTAAATCTGCCACAACTATGTTAAGTGAAATTGTGTGACCCCGGAAGATTTTGGAAAATTATGGAAGAGGTGGTAGATATTTGTATAAGTTGCTAAATGAAAAGTAAATTTCCTATGGATTCTTCTATCTTTGTGAATGTAACTCTGCTGCATTTATGAGGTATGCATCCTGCTATTAGAAATAGTTGATTTATTCACACAGTACGCCCGACGTTTTATAGCTTATAAGTAGTTACACGTATGTACGTGTATCAGGTAAGGACCGGATATCAAGATTGTTAACAAACGAGCTTACAAAGCGGGCAAAGAAGGTTTTATTAGAAGTTTGAGTACCTAAGTAGATTGCTTCATATATACCTCTTCCTTTATACCTGATTTTAAAACGATAATTCGTGTATTTTAAAATTATTAATAACATTACTTGATCGGTTTTGGGCGAGTTTAGGACCATGGGATCCATTTCTTCCATCTAAACTCGTGTATCCCTTTTGTATTAATGAATTTACACGAAAGAGAATAAAATCCAAATGAAAATTCTGATCCATGGGTGAAATCTGAGGGTTGATGCAGAAAAAATCCATGTTGTGAACCGGTTGGTAATGTGTAACTAATTTTAAAAATATTTAAAAGATGGTCCCATATACTTGTTCCTTCTAAACTCGTGTATCCCTTTTGTATTAATGAATTTACACGAAAGAGAATAAAATCCAAATGAAAATTCTGATCCATGGGTGAAATCTGAGGGTTGATGCAGAAAAAATCCATGTTGTGAACCGGTTGGTAATGTGTAACTAATTTTAAAAATATTTAAAAGATGGTCCCATATACTTGTTCCTAAAACATTCATATATTAATCGGTGCTTCTGAGGATGGAAAAGTAAACTATTTTAGCAGGAGCAGTACTCAACAAATGTTCATTACATCGATAGGGGTGAATTAATGAGAAAGGATGGGTAAATAGTCCCTTCAGGATAAAATTTCAGGCATTAGATTGCACATTTCGAAATTTCGTCCATCTCGTTAGATTGTTTGCTAATTTATTTCATATCCTTGCTCATTAATACAAAACGAAAGATCTGATGATATCCGGAGAATAAACATAAATAACGGAATATGAATTTTATATCTGTGAGAGAGGAAGCCATTGGAAATGGAAAAGCTCGAATTTTGAAGAATAATTCATTAAGTAAATACATCGGAATTTCATTACCTTCCAGGCGGATCCTTTTTCGCGGCTCAGTTTTCCCATCAAAGAAGTGGTTTCGTGAAAAGACGCGAATTCAGACGTAGAACATCTGCAAAGAGAACGTGTAGGCGTAACGAACCTGTTTTTTGAGTTAGGGCTGAATGTTTTGTTTCTAAAATTGTTTGCTGCCAGACATACAATCGTAACTGAAAAAAATTGTATTTTTTGTCGAATAACCACCATCAACTGCAAGTAGGGTTCCCGTTTATGTAAAATTTTATTTTAATGTTAAATTATGCGGAATGTAAAGTCGAGAGAAGTTAGTTGCGCTTTCTGATCCGATAAATTAAATTTTGTGTTGATACACTTATAAGATCACAACTGCTTATGTATTTGTATTAAAAAAATATTTTACTGGAGTATAACCCGCAACACTTGAATTTTTGTTGATTTTGACGACCTTAGGAATATTTGGACAGAGAATTCAAAGTCTTGGCTCAAAGTATCGATTGCTTATAAAATCTGCTGTTTAGAGGCATTAGTGTTATTTACTCTCACGGCGGGGTTGGGCCAAAATGGCCTCTTCCACCCAAACTCTGGAGAAATTACATGACAATAATGTTACTGTAATAACAATGAACAATTGGCTATAATTAACTCAAATCTAGAAAAATAAATGAATAATCCGACAAAACATAGGTACAAGGAAATTGGTAAAAACCGCAGATACAAACTAATAAGCAGACAAGCTGATATATAAAAATGAAAATGAATATATACAACTAGATAATGATACATACAAAACAGGTTTTGGGAGAAAAACAAGATGCGGGGAAACACCCCCAAAAGAAGAGGGACGAAAAAACAGCGATAACACAGAGGTAATAAATACACAACAAACAGTGAAGTGAGGGTATTCGCGGATGACACAGTTATATATAGAAAAATATCAAGCGAGGAAGACCAGGAATCCCTAGCAAACGACTTAGTTCGTACTCAACGGTGGTGCGAAAAATGGCAACTTGACCTAAACACAAGCAAATGCTACGTAGTAAAATTTTTCGAAAGAAAACAGTTGCGGCAGAACAAATCGTACAGTATTAGCGGAACAGTAAGTGAAGTAGTGGACTCGGAAAAATATCTCGGAATTACTCTTACGAATAACATGAACTGGAGCAAGCACATCCGTAACATTTGTGCTAAAGCAACTAGAAAACTCGGTTTCATTAGGCGTATTGTCGGTAAATGTGACGAAA
>KZ312454.1:312341-336803 GCA_000376725.2 Ladona fulva | reverse complement strand
GTGGATTTACCCGTTTTCCTTAACCTTTATTTATTAATTCTGTTTTGGGGACTTAAGCATTTTGTAGAGAAGGTAACCCGCAGCTTTTTGAAGTACTTCACCTGCTAATAATCGCCCGGTGGCACTTCACAAAAGTAAAAATGAATATTGTAAATGTATAAATACATGTTGTAAATGAATTTTGTAAACATATAAATGGCATGAACTCGAGCAAACTGATTTGTTACTTTTCATCCGCCATATGCGTATAAGTTTACAAACTGCTTCTGAATAAGTATCAATTGCAATGGTGACAGTAAAAATTCGAAATGGATAGATACCGTGAGCAGAATTATATAGATTTCGGTTAATTGGTGGTATTCACGAGTTCTTCGCATACCTTGTAAATGACAGCTTATTTGTAAAAATCCTCGCTTATTTCAAAGATATCGGCAAGTAGACTTTTTACATGGTTAGTTAAATTTACATGGTTACTTAAAAAGCCGTTTTATTTTGTTTACAGTAGTCATTACTGTAAACAAAATAAAACGGCTTTTTTAGCATTTAAACTATACAGTTAAGGGCAAGGTGTTCCTGTCCTTTTTATACATAACAAAGGCAATATTCAAAATTTGCTCAGGTCGTTTAGAAATGAAAATGGATGTGATGACCAAAACCCGAGAAATATTTTTATAACTTATTCAAAATTTGAAAAAAGGGGGAACTGATGAATTTGATCTGTAAAGTAAGGTTTTTAACTCCGAAATGGATTATATATGTATTATATATACAAGATTAATATCAGACTATATATCGTACTAGATAGTCCATCCAATGAAGAAGGTATGTGCCGATACAGCATAAAGCTTGAAAATACAAACATGATGAATTTCATCTGCATCCCCCATTTTTGTTATTTTAAGGTGTTCTTGTAATTAATTTCTGCATTGGAGTGTTTAAAATTTTGAAGTTTTCAATGTGATTTTTTAAATTAAACTTTTATCGTAATTCCTCGTCTATTCCTTTCAAGCAAATATCTTCGGTGTTTTTAAAATGTATTTTTAAATTGTTTTCATGTTTTCATTTTATTTTATTTTTCTATATTTGAAAAGTAAAAATGTTCATTGTGCCAATATTGCTTTGAATTTTATTCCTCTGTGTTTTAGCGGATTTCTTTCACCCCCTTCTCTGTGGGTATTTTCCCTCGACGTTGATATTTTTTGGTCAACCTTAAGCTGCAAAGAGTTTTCCCCACATTTGCTCTTTTTGTTTCAATTAAACAATGTATTATAGGAACAGCATACGCGGTTAGGTGGTAGAGAGGTTCAATTGGCATAACCTCGCCAATAAAGTGTTAACCTATCCTTCTGTCAAATATCTGCAAGAGGTTTCGATGTGAAACTCACCGTAAATGCTATTTCCTCTCATACTTGCATTGGAAGCAAGAAAACGTAAGAATGGGAACGAAATGGAATAATTAAGTAGAAAAAAAAGTTAAAGCTTTCCCATGCTCTACTTTACTCTTTCTTTTTGTTTTAAATGTATCTATGTATTTATTACTGCGACATATGAGGTTAGGTAGTAGAGAGGCCTCTTGAGCCTACCCTCGCTAATATATTGTTAATCTATATATCTAATGTATATTTGGTCGCTTTATAACCTTTAAGCTTCAATGGCCATAGTCGGTTTTCCATCGCCTAAATGATCCACGTTTTCTTTCGGAAAGCATCGATTAAAAACCACGTTTCTTGGAGAAACACGTCGTATACTGGGCCAGAATCGAAATAAAGCTGTCCAAAAATACAAAATGGCTTCTAAGAGTGATGACTTAGAAGATATGTAAGGCTACTCTTGAATAAATTCTACATATAACTATGCAAGTGATTTACGTTATATCTTACGCATTAAAGTGATACTAAAATGATGATAACATATAAATGATATTAAAAATGGGGTCAAAATTGACCAAATGTTGCGAAAAATGAGGCAAAATGAGGAATATCCTGCTAAAACTCTGTTTTTTGTCCTTTGCTAATGTCGGGTTTGATGACAACTGTTGATTATTTGTAAACTGTATGTAACAAAATGGTGCACCCTCATTTTAGAGCAAAGTTTTACTTATAGTTAGGAAAATAGTGGAAAGAGACATCGACAGACACGGAATAACTTATACCACGGTATTTTTTTAAAGTTTTCTAAAGAGGAATCTAGAGTTAATTCATGCGACGACTTGCGAGGCCGCTAAAAAAAAAGATTTTTGACGACGTCGCCAGATCCGCGCGGCGGACTCTCCATTTCGGTTTTGAGAAGAATTACGGACTAACACGCTCCTCAATGGCATGCTTCGGGGATACCATATTGAAGTGATTTGTCGTACAAACTTTTATGGAAAAATAACACATGTTCATCAAATCTTATTAAATCAAGTGTCATTTTGCGTGGCGTCGAGGGAAACGCCTCCTCTCGAAACATAATAGACTAATAACTTAACCTTGACCCTTTCGAAATAATGCCCTCTTTTAATTTAAAACCGCTAATCCATCCACAGAGAACGAGAAAAATGGGGGAACCGCACCTGGGAGTGGATTCTTTTTTTTTCAACCGCCTTCCCTTCCGACAGCACCGCAAAACCCCAACCCACCTCTTTCAACGCAAACGTCACGGAAGTCCAAAGAGAGAGGGGAGTTCATTTGCGTTCCGAATCTAAAGGAATCCCTTTTTTTCTCAAAAACCCCTTGCTTTAAAAAAGTTGTTGAAAAAGTAGGAGGGGAAGGAGCAGGAATTTTGAGTTAGGAGTGGAAGAAACGAAGAGAATTTTTATTTATTCTCTAGAAAGTGCGGAGGAACTTTAGGGAAAATCGGGGGTGGGGATAGAAAGGGTAAAGATATTCGGTGGGATTTCGAGAAGGAAACCTGTTAATTAGCCAGTCTGGCGCAAGCCTTCTCTTGAGAAAAAAGCCCTGTTTATTTTTTCGCCGCTCCTTTCCATATTCATCCGGCTTTATTCCACTTCTGCCCCATTCCTTTTTTATCGTCCATTCCAAACTTGTACGTTTTTTCTCCAAGTTTTATTGCGGGCACGAAAAAAGCCCCTCTTGTAATTTGCGAGGGGATGTAATTTTCGCTTGCCTTAATATTTATCCCGTATGGATGTTTATTAATGTTTGCAGAGATTTCCGCCTCATCGGTGGAAGAGGAACTTTCTGCGTTTGTTATCGATTTGTTCTCTTCCAGAAGTATTCAAAATCCGTTTCCCAAAAGCGCAAACGATGCGCTCCGCTTAACTTGATGCTCAGGTGGAAATGATCCGATTTCTCGTTAGGGATTTTGTGCATAATTCTTCATTTTTTGAATGAACTAAACGCTCGCTAACTCGAGTAGATAAGATTCGAGAGTTTTCCGATCCAGACTGAACGGAATATCTAGATAGATATTAAAAATGGTTTCGTCCTTCCTCCGACTGAAAGAGAGAGGAGAAGATTTTGATCTATTTCAACGAACAGTAAGTTCTCCAGTACTTGATTCATGCGTTGATAGAGCTCACATGCATATACCGTAAATAAGTGAGATTATACATGTGTATCTGTGAAGTGAAACTGATGTGGTCAAGCAAAAGAACTCAGTGGAATAATCCAAGAAGTAAACACACTTAGAGTAGTGGTAGTAGTATTGTTAAAGTGCTTCGAAAACTAAGGTTACTTCGCACGTAGATGCTGTTATAGGGAATCGAACCCGCAATAGCCTCCACCGGCCAGTATACGGCCAGTTTGTGAAATGGCATGGAGAGATTGGCCAAAGTCTGAGAAAACAGCAATGAACAGGTTTTGGTGGGTCATTACGAGCGTAACACTTTTTACGGATTATCGTTTATAGATTGTTATATTAATTTTTTATGTTTTAACTATTGGTTCGACTTTGAATTTTCGATAAGTTTGGCTGGATAGGGAAGATATCGCTTGGCTGGGGGCGTGCGAGAATCTTAAATTAAGCAGGTTATTAAAATCTAATCATAGTTTGTATGAGTTTGTTCTATTGCACCTATTTTAATTCCCCTCAGAGGGGAAGACATAGACAAAACATTATAGATGATGTAAAGGGTGTGTTAGGTTACCAAGAAACCAAAGAAATCGTATTTAATAAGGAATATTAAAGCAAATGAACCTACCGAATTATTGAAAAATTTGTGTATCTTAATTCGATTAGAATCGAATCTTGGCTAAGGATTTCCCGCCTTTTCGAGGAATTCCCGGAAAAGGTAGCATATTTTCAAGTACTACCAACCTTGACCACTCCTCTTGGCTAAACTGCTAAATGGCTGGCCAATTTAGATACCATTTTGGCCGTCACATCTATATGTTATATCTATTCATCATTATCAGAGGTAGAATTAAATAGGACTCATAAAACTAGAATATTTTCTAATATATCTATAAATTCCTAGCTAATTGTTTGCAATTATGCTTAAATGTCATCTCCATTGCAATTTCACAGATAAACTGTTTAAATCGAAGTCGTAAAAGGCACATCTATTCATCTTTTTGATATTATTATAGTATTTAAATGGAATTTCCTTATTCCGCGGATTAATTAATTATCAACAGAGGAATGGGAAATATACGCACTGCATAAAACAGTCTTTTCGAATCGGTTGAAATTCCGATCCCTTGGATTGTTTCGAAAGTGCAACAGTGAATAAGCGAAGAGAACATATGTCGAAACAGGCTCGTAATTACCCGCGATACTATTCAGTGTTGTCAAGAGAACGTCGAATTCAAATGGGTTATACTCATTGAAGTGAGACACACAATGGCTTGAGAATTGGGGAAAGCTGTTTTGTATGCCCAGGAAAACATTTACAACGGAAGAAAGTGAAAAAAACACAATTCAGAAAACTCACCCTGAAGTTCAAAGTTTTAAGAAGTAGCTAATTGTCCAAGATTTTACGTTCATGTCCAGTGATTTGGAACCAGAAAATTACCGGGATTCTCGTAAATACGTAGCGGACTTATAAAAAGCCTTCAATTGCAAGGTCTCAACCCCGGATGGTGATCGTCGTACGAAAAATTTTCGTAAATCTATTTTTTTTGGAAGGGACGCTGCTTAAATAAGTCCGCAGTAACATTTCCCAGGTTTCATCATCAAGCACTCTCTCAGTTTTTGAGCAGCAAAAATATCTACCCTAGAGAGGCCTCATAACTACATTTTATGGATAGAGTTACTTCGAATATTTACGAGAATAATCTTCTTGAAATTTTTTTTTTCTAATTATGTTCATTATTTGCTAGTTCAGTTCGAGCTTGATTCTGAGTTCCGAGAAATATCAATAGAACTTGGTAACATTTTGAGGGACGGATGAGAAATTTCCATACAATTGTGCTTTTTAAAATCTTTGCAATGAGCAGATTTAAATATTTTTATTTAAAAAAGAATCATAGGGACTATTAACGTTGAATTGTTAAAAAATGGAATTAAGGCTCCTTTAATATTCATAAAATTTTTCTACTTTTCACTGGGAAGTTACGAATCACTGTAAATATATCAGTTCATTGCCATGAGACATTTTGCATATGATTTTCGACAAACATTTCGATCTCATTATTTATTATATTTCAGGTGTAGAAAAACCTACATGCGTATGATAGATTGGCCAAAATTCATCTAACAAGGTACTACGGAGAGTACACAGTCTCGGGAACTTAAATTTCTATGAAAATGGGTTGTTGGATGGATTCCAATGCAAGAATAACTAACTTGTTGTCCCAAAAAATGGATTTTATGAGTATCAATTTTCACGGAAATGGCATTAAGGTAATGACCTCATAATTGTAATTGCAGTACAGCCAATACATATCAACCGCCTAAATAAATGGTAATAATCAATGCAGTTTACATTGCTAATATACATTATTACTATAGGATTTAGGTAAAGGTGTTAACTTTGCACATTGAAGTTGTGCGGCTAAATCCCAATGAATAACAAGTGTGAAAAAACACACTTTTTCACATTTGTTATACCTTATTACTATAGCTCGAGTCACAGGCCTGTATCCTTTCAGAAAAGGCTTGAAAATAATTAAAAGAAAACTACAATGTATTACTTATTCGAGTTAGTCGTAGTGATCTGATATCGAACCTAGGACCCTTTTGGAAGATGTCCTTAATGTTAACGTTACTATGACACGTCCTGTAACGTTACTTTGGGTTAGCATTCTGTATCATTCCAGGAATTTTAGTTTTCTGTAAATCGACACAACGATTTCTTATGGGAGAAACTGGGCCTTCTACATTTTCTGGGTTCAAGATCATGATAGCTAAATCAGACATTTAATGTTTTCTGGAGTCTGCTTGACGGGTTCTATACGCCAAAATATCACAACTCACTCATGCTTTAGGGCTTTGGATCTTTATCGGATTCTCTACATTTACTATTATGAGGATATTGTAATACTTTAAGGTCATTTTTCGGAAAAAATACTGCTAATATGATACTAATTGGGGGATTAATACGTTGTACTTGACTTGAAGTATACTCAACTACCAATTTTCATCGAAATCTACATTGAAAAAAGGTGCTTTTACTTTGCACGGATATGCCGTGCGGCTGAATGCCAAGGAATAACAGGTGTGAAAGAGAGCGGAATGACTTTGACTCAAGCTCAGGTTTCCCTCTTTCATGGCAGATATTCACCCTTTGCTAGTTACACAGAATTCCTGCCCGCAAAGTGGGAGACCTGAGTTTGAGTCCCATTCATGTCGCTCCTTTTCACACCTGTTATTATCTGCGTTGCCAGCAATATATAGTTTACCTGTTACTAAAAACGCCGCGCACGAGAATTGTCAATTGAATAGAGTGATTTAATGAAATATATAACACCACAAACATATAAAAAAAACGATTCCTACACAGAAAATGAAGAAAAAGTACCAACGTAGAATCCAATAGCTTGGCTTCGACTTTGTGGTAGCTTTCCGTCTTGAAGACAAATAGAATACTTCTACCTTTACCAAAAAATACTTTACTGAATAATTCAATACATTTCAATAAGTATATTTTAATTCGATTTCAATAAAAATATTTCAATTCAATTCCAATAAAAATCTTCTGCGGTAAAGGTAGAAGTATTATTATTATTATTTGTCTTCAAGTGTCAACGTGCATAAAAGACAACTTTTGCAGTGTTGAGAATGCATCAGAAGACGGATCCAAAGATAGATTGTTAACGTTCGTAGAAGGCAATGCATGAATGAACGGTCGGTGGTAGTAGAACGAAAAGTAGCTCAGTGGGATAAGGATCTTAATCTCTCTGAGTGGGAAAACGTTTTTCTTTCTCAATTTACCTCTAGATAAGAACTTAATTTCGAGCAACAAGCCAAAAAAACCGAAGGATAGAATGGAAAACTGGGTTTCGTATAGAAACGTTCCGAGATACAAACTCCGAACTGGAACGAATACATTTAGTTTGTCGTAGTACTACTGTAAAAGGATGAATGGTGGCAAAAGGGTTACATAGAGGAAGACTTGGGTTAAATCAATAAGGAAAGTAGTAAGAGTTGAGGTTGAGAATGGTGAAGGAATCAAGCAATTTACTGGAAATAGGATGTCTTGGAGAGCTGCAACAAATAAATATTCGCAAATTTACCCCAATGAAAATGAGATGACAAAAACAGACAGAATTATCCTCATGTTATCTTTTTACATTCACCTTCATAGCATATAGCTGTACTATTTTCCTTGAAGTCATTCATTTCCTGTTACCCTTTCGGCATAACTATATTTCCATTATTAAATTTATTGGAGAGGATCAAATCGCATTGAAATTTGAAATTCTCCAAGAATGTTGTATAAAACTGCTTGCCTTGTCCATGGAGGAGAGACAAGGGCAATGAACCGTTGAAACTTTATAATTTATTTATGAACATGTCTGTTTCAGTATGTGTACTCCTTCAGATTTCTGCAGTACTTTTTAAAGTCGTTGGTGATCGAAAGGGAACCTATTAGAACTCGGGTATGCGGCAATGCCAGGAGCGATTCACACGGAAGAATGTTCGAATGACTGCTTGACCTAGACACATTTTGAAAGCATTGAATTGAAGTAAGTAGTAAAAGAACAGTACCCATGTATTAGTGGCTTTAGGAGAAGCATTGCTATCTTCTTAATCACTTACGTATCAGCTTCGTTGTGCTTCAGAGAACACAAAAGACTGGGAATTTATCTTTTTAAGTATTCTAGATATTTAACGTTTCAGGTAATGTGTCATTATTACTGCTGACTACTTTCATGATAAATATAAGAGAAGAAAAACAGCGAGTAGGCATAAAAGTCAAATATCCAAAACCCCCCTCATTATATTCTTATCCATAAGTATGCACGGAAGTACATGGAAAAAAATATGATATTGGGGAAAAACGATTTTTAGTAGTTTGTCAGATCATTTACATGACCTGTAAAGCATATCAAAAGTAAAATTGAGAGTATAGAAATATTAATAATAATATATGACTGCAATATATGAAATAATTAGTGAAATCACATAAGTTCTCCCTCTTTCCTTATGGACATAGGATTTTTGTCTCTTATTTAGTTAGAGATGATGAGGGAGGTAGTTTACCTACCTAAACTTCCTCACTGAGCCAAACTGCTGTAAGAGGAAAAGTGCAGAACGTAGGGCTTATAAACGTTTCAGTGTCATTCATATCTGAGTAGCATTCTTATTATCCCGGCAACGAAGAAAACTGAGAAAAAGACTATCGAGAGATTCATTTTTCTCTATTTTCACCAAAAAACAAATGCAATTAATAAGTAATCAACATTAAGCACCAACAAATATACATAGACCCCGTTATACACCTTTCGGCCCGAAGAAGAATATATCCTTCAACCTCTATTCATATTCTTTCATTCTCTTGTATTTTTCAGGGAAAAAGTGTACGTTTCTATAACGTCTGTTACATGCCAGGGTTTATTCTCATCCCCGAAAAAATATCTTCACGAAAAAGATAGCTATAAATCCATTACTTTCCCTACAAGCGATATGATGCGTAAAATATCTTCGTTAACGTGGATCATTCCGCTGAGTTATTGCCCCCAAAAGAATAATCAACAAACCGAATTCCACTCGCGTCCGAAGCGGTCGTATTTCTGCTCGGCGCTAAACTGCACGAGAGTGAAATGAAAAGGCATCGCGCAATTTGTCACGCGATATTCTCCCTTTGCAATCGGGGAATGGAAAGGGTCATTTAATAAGCCCTCTCCTCCGCTATCGAAATGAACCCCGCAGTCATTTCTCGAGTGCAGGATCTCAGGAAGCGCCCGGAGATATTCTTACGGCGTATATATACTCCTACTTATTTGCATTCCGCAGTCTCTCCTTGTGTAAGGAGCGTTTTGCAGGAAGAAGATCCGCTGAAAATGCCTCTATGGAATATATAGGCATCCGGGGGCATAGCTCATGGCTTTGTGGAGGCACCGTGACCATGCATTCTCTCCCATCTCCACTCCAAACGATCTTTCTTCCTTCTTGTGAAAAACTCCAGTGCCGCTCCTTCCGCCGCTATAAATCCAAACTTCCGGTTTCGGAATGAAGAAAGGGGTGCGGAGAGGAGGGTTTGGAGAAAGAAAGGGAAGAAAGAATGTTGACTAGCTGGGGAGGGAAAGAAACAAGGTAAATGGCAGGGGTAAAAAGAAGGTAGCATTGTTTCCTTCAAGTATGATTATTATAAGAATTTCTATTTGTCCATTTAATCTTTTTATTCTGGGATTCTCTCTCGTTGCAATGTGAACGGAGAGCTTTGTTACTCTTACAAGCAATTTCTGTGCATATAAATTAGATATACGTCGCAGAAAATATTCTAACCCGACCTCTATTCCTAGAAATAAATTGAGGTTGAGCTATTATTTTCATTTAATATTTCGAAAAAAGCTTTGAGATATATGTATATATATATGAAATTAAATTATATTGAATTGAAATTGAATTATTAAGAGAAAAATTACGGGACTAATAGATAATCATGGAAAATAGATACGGATCAAAACTTATTTACGAAATGAAATATAATGTCGGTAACAAAATATAAATTTCAATCTTAAAATTTTCGATAAATTTGTATAAAGATGTGGAGATTTTAATCCTATTTGTTCCGCCTTGTTTTCTGTAAGACTTACTAATCCCGATGAAAGGATCCAGCCGCTGTCACGACCCGAAGTAGTAGACAAGTGAATTTACATGAAAATAATAGCATTAAATAGCACTATAATAGCACTAAGTGACTCATTAATGAATAATACACGAATAGAGAGGTTCGGTTGATTGAAAGATGAAAAATGTAAAATTAACATACTAAACATAATAAATGGGAAAGGATTGGAATTGTATCAATTAAATAATAGCTTAATTAATCTAGTTCAGTCTACAATAATACCTCAATCCCTATTTATTCCGTTTCGAGCTCCTGAAAGTTTTCTGCTTGCTTCTTATTCACATTTCTTACAGCTACAAACATTTTCAGTTCCGGAAAAATTTGTTTCCTACAAAGAAACTAAGATATAGAGAAAAAGTCCGATCATAAATAACCGAAGGATATAGGAACGAAAGATTTACACGATTTATAGTGACTGCTGATACAGTCACTCTTGTAGCAGTGACATATAGCTATGAAAATTTATTTCTTCAACGCACCCTTTGTCTTAAGATTCGTTCAGCCTGTTCATCTAAAAGATTTAGATGTGTATATCATAAAATATTAAACATGATTTTAAAAGTTTTAATGCTGTAAAAATTAGAACTTTTTGAGGTTTACTATGATTATTCGCCTCATATTTGTTCATTACGGCTAATTTCATTTTTTCTGAAAAGGGAACAAACTCAACTAATAGCTGAAATGCTTACATTTGCATTTGACAGGACTCTGTGACATTTTTAAATTATATAAATTAGGATAAGCGGTGTGTATCTGCCCATCCAGCGATTTTTTCGCTAAATCTAGTGACTTTTGACCTTATTTTTAGTGAATTTTTTGCTGTTTTAACGACATACCGTACAGTACGGAGTTTGATTTACTACGTTGACCCTCATCTACCTGTTCATAACATAGCACGTTTGACTAATTTTGAAATAGCATTACAATCAATTTGATAAGCCTCATAATTTAATATTAATATGTTTGATTTCTAAATTGATATGATATATAACTAACTTAATATTAACATATAACGAATAATATATAATACTATATTGATATGATACATAACTAATTTAATATTAATATGTATCATAGTCCATTTCCTAAAGCTATTTTACTTATAAGTAATTTTTAGCGATATTTTACCTTTGCTTAGCGATTATCTAGTAATTTCGGTGTATCTAGCAACATTTCCAAAATAAAATGGCATCTATGGAGCGGGAATTTTATATGACGGGAAATTCGTGGAATGCGTTCAGAACCAATACTAAATTTAATGCACTTCATTCGCAGGGTTAGCGTTTCCTAGTAATCTATTTCCTCAAAATTTTGATTAAATGTGATTCTTGAGACGATTATTAAGAGTGGATATCTGCCAAGTTACGCATTCCTGAGAGTCTCTCTAAGGGAAAAGAACTTCGAAATTCCCTCTGCAAGGGAGATTACTTTGTAATAGATAATTAAAAAAATCTTTCCATCCTCCAAAACATAAACGTGGAAGTGTACCTGCTCTATACCTCGGTGTTTATGAGCGTAAAGGGCGTAGGAAAATAGTTTTTGTAAGCAAGCGGCTATACTCTATTCTACGACTAGGCAAACTAAGAAATAACCAATGCGTAAATACGTAAGGAAAAGAAGTCCTACGAGGAAGAATTTGTTCATTTAAAGCTTGCGCAAGAATACACGACTGAGACCAATGGGAAAGGAAGATGAAGGAGAAAGCGTAGTTCTGCATCTTGTTGGTTAATATTAAATGGTGACATTATAAACTAGCTCGAGGCGGGTGAGTTACGTAATGATTACTTGAAGCAACTCCGGCAGCAAGAAAGAAAGGCGATACTCTCTTAAGATGGTAACGTCTGTGTCAAGGTAGGAAAGGAAACAAAGGAAAAGGACATTAAGCAAAAGAGGTGAATGAAAAATATAGAATTGAATATGACTATGGTGATGCTGAGACAACGTAGTCGTTCTTACTTGTATATCAAACAAACTACCATTTAAAACGTGAATGACGACTGAAGAAAATTAAGCAATAAAATTAATAAAGGAAGGGAGAAATGGATTAAAATATCTAAGCCTAATGTTTGTATTTGTGCAGAGTGCAAAGTAGTATTCTTCCTTGCACTTTTTCAAGCCATATNGACCGCCTTTGAATCTGAAACCTTACTCCATTAGCTATCAAAATCTCTAGAAAGGGAATGAGGCTTAATAGTCTCTTAGGTAAGGTCGTTTACCTTCGCTTGGTAATGAGCCAGAATGAGCCAAATTCTAACATATACGTACACGACATAGGTAAAACGGGCATACAAAACAGAGAGGCAAACGTAAAGATAGACCTATTTTCCCTATCCGGTACCAAAAGGCCAAAAAAGAAGTAGTACACTCTACGAGAATAGCCTGTAGGAACCTAGAAAAAGTACCCAAGGAAAAACGGGAGTTTTATGCGAAAGTAAATTCTTAGAAAACGTTTAATATGCATGTTTATTTGGATACATTTTAATGAGACTGTTAGAATGCCTGAGAAATAAGCATGTTTGTAAATGCTGATCGATCCATTGGAAACTACTTCGGTGGTTTTCTCTTCCCAAGTTGGCTCAGTCGGTATGTTCCGTAGTGGATACCAACAGCTAGTCGGCGCTTAATCAAAGACCCCTAATTAATGGCAGTTCCTCTCTCGTCAACGCTCGCACGAAATCAGATGGAGTGCTTTGATAGCATAATAAAGGTTCAGAATAAAGGCGCGGTGATCGATGGCGGGGCCAAGTATGGAATTAAGAAGGTTCGGGCGGATGCATAATAAGGATTGGGAGACAAAGGTGATCGTTCTTTAATTTATGAAATAAAAAATGCTTTAAAACGGAATGGATATATACAGATGACTATACCAAAGACGAATAAAGTACGACTGCAGTAAATGACTTTTAGTTTACTAGAAAATGCAAGCCAATTCGTTCTCTCTAGATACTTGTGGATGTTGTCAAACTCAATAAATAATATTGTCTAGTGGAATGATGGAATGTTCAGGTTTTACACTACTGTCAAGGCATGTAAATTGGTCCGCCAAATTCACCAAACGTAATTTACACAATATAGCTTTTATATTTATCGATAAGTTCATTCACGTACGTACGCCTATGCTCCTGGATAAAGCTAATTACTTTCGACACTCCATTGGTTCATCCATCACGCTTTCAATAAAACGGCTTCACCTAGATAGTAGATTTTAGATCTTGTTTTTAATCAAACTTAGCGTGGTGTTTGGGAGGAATGGGAGGCTTCAGAGATTGGAGATAATTGATGATTTCACTCTACCACCGATTTCTAATACTTGCACTGCCAGTGAGTTCGAGTTAGATAATGTTAGTGATGATTCATCCTAGAATGTACGTAGAAGAAGTGTACAGTAATATTAGTAAGACTTATATTAGTAATAATATGGGAATCTTGCTTTAGGCTGTGGTAGAATTAAATTCTGTCTGAAAGAGCCATCCGAAAACAGAGCTTCCGTAATCGTGCTCTACGGAACATGATGAGCCGTGAAATGTTGGTGTTCCTTAGTTATATTCATTAAGTACCATATGCATCTAACGTTATGTGTCCTTTTTTTTCTTTCCATATATTTCCACTCAGTTTCTTCGAAAACATTTGATCACGCGTCCATTTAACACGCAGTACACTGTTTTTTATCATTTTAATTCGGTAATGTAATTTGGTAAACATAGTAACATTCGTGTGGCATTCTTTTTGCAAGTAGTTACAAATTTTCACATGAGCGGGTTTGTTCGCGGTTTAACAATATCAAGGCCTATTTTTCTGCATTAAGTTTATTCGCATGGATATTCTTATAAATTCAACCTTTGTGCCCACAACATGGCAGGAGAAAGTTTACTACTTCATGCACTATTTTTTGCGTTTTAGGAGAGTAAAAATAAACACGATTGTAATTAGATTTTTTACAATCGGAGTTAAGATAAAAAAAATCTTGTGCTGGTACAGTTAAGTAATTCATCCAGTGATGAAGGAACTGTTGTCTAAAGAAAGAAATCGCTCTCCTGTCCACGAGAGAGTATCCATACTACAGCACTCCAGATAAGGCGGAAGCCCTCTCATCATTCAAAGGATAAGGAAAGGAGGGTAGCTAATTAATCAATCCAAGGAGATTTTTATCACTCCTACGACATAAACAATAGGGAGCACGGCATTCTTCGGAGATATTAATGGAATATGCAAACTAATGTCCGTGAATCCCTACATTCTAATTCTCGCAAGAATTTCTTAATTTTAATGCTAAAGAAATGTAGGTGATGCTCATTGAGTGTTTCACGCAGATCTCTCCATTGTTACTTTCTACTTGACATCTCATTGCAGTATTCACGGAATGGGTCTAGCATTCATAGGATGGACATTCCCAAGGAAAGACGAACATGAGAAAATTTTGACATGACCGGAACTTGAACTCTGATCTTCCTTCGGTCGGTTGCTCTATCTATGAAGCTATCCAGCCAGAAATGTTTTCTTATTTTTTCAGTCTTCAATCGTCCGGCAATTAGGACGTATTGGTTCGAGTCCCAGTCTCGTCAAACTTTTGTCACGTCCGTTCCCCTAGAAAATTTTCCTGAGTGCAATTCTTTACGTGCTAGGTCACCTTAACCTTTAAATCTCGCGCAAACTGAAAATTTAGCGAACTCAACTTATATTTATTCTATCAGAATTAAAATGTCTATCATCTCTCTTAATTCACTTGATAATCGAAAATCTAGATAGAGTAAACAATATAACTAATAATTTATAACAAGTTATTCGATAATAAGGATACATTTGCTCAAAAAACGTATAATCGGTTTTATGAAAGCCCTACTGTGTATATCGCTAAATTGAATTATGTCGAGTCAAGTGTGCACTTTCAATTACGTTACGTGTTTGTTTGAATGAATTTCGTCATTTCGAGATTCAAAATAAAACATTTGAATACCTCCAAGGCAAAAGCTTTCCGAAAGGCAGAAGGAAAGGCTGTCTTTACAATGCTCAACGTGAGGACCGCCTTTGAATCTGAAACCTTACTCCATTAGCTATCAAAATCTCTAGAAAGGGAATGAGGCTTAATAGTCTCTTAGGTAAGGTCGTTTACCTTCGCTTGGTAATGAGCCAGAATGAGCCAAATTCTAACATATACGTACACGACATAGGTAAAACGGGCATACAAAACAGAGAGGCAAACGTAAAGATAGACCTATTTTCCCTATCCGGTACCAAAAGGCCAAAAAAGAAGTAGTACACTCTACGAGAATAGCCTGTAGGAACCTAAAAAATTACCCAAGGAAAAACGGGAGTTTTATACGAAAGTAAATTCTTAGAAAACGTTTAATATGCATGTTTATTTGGATACATTTTAATGAGACTGTTAGAATGCCTGAGAAATAAGCATGTTTGTGAATGCTGATCGATCCATTGGAAACTACTTCGGTGGTTTTCTCTTCCCAAGTTGGCTCAGTCGGTATGTTCCGTAGTGGATACCAACAGCTAGTCGGCGCTTAATCAAAGACCCCTAATTAATGGCAGTTCCTCTCTCGTCAACGCTCGCACGAAATCAGATGGAGTGCTTTGATAGCATAATAAAGGTTCGGAATAAAGGCGCGGTGATCGATGGCGGGGCCAAGTATGGAATTAAGAAGGTTCGGGCGGATGCATCATAAGGATTGGGAGACAAAGGTGATCGTTCGGAAAAGAAAGCCAATAGAGCATGCTATAGGGTGGTTCGAGTTGTAAGCTGAGGAGTTCTACGTCATCAATGAATAGTGTAGGGAATGATTCTAAAAAGCAACGGGCTATGCAAAGTTACGTTTAATTGATTTCGTTTAACATATCTTTATTATTGGAATATTTTAATTCGTCTTTTGTTAAGAGTAGAGAAATCAACGTATTGTAACGCATAAATATATTACCGGTTACATATTAGATCACCGGATTCCAGAAATGATACTATCAAAACTACTAAGGTATGAGTGATACTGAATAGTTAAATTCATCCTATTGACTTCTCGTATGTTATGAAAAGTGTCATTCATATAGTTACTAGTTAGTTATTATAGTGCAGTGATTACGTAGATGACGTGGATGAAAAAGTAATTAATTGCAGTAATTACTTTTCCATCCCTAGCAATCTGGTTCAGAGAGGAAAACAATAGCAAACTACCTCATTCCTCATATTGCATATTAGGCCTCATTCCCTCTTCAAAGCTATTAGTGGGAGGTTTATTGTTCTAACCGGCCTGATGACTGAGCACACAGTTTTATTATTTATGATGGAATATACAGTTCATTGATACCTGGGAATGAGTTTTCAGGTATTGGAAAAGGTGGAATTTAGATACCATTTGTTCTCTCTTAGTTCTGATTATAAAATTTACTTTCATTCACAGTTTGGTAAAATTCTTTCACCATAGACAATAATTTCATTCGCGTAAAAGAAGTCAGATCTAGGTTAATAAGAAACCAGAATATAGCTTCATGGAATGAAAAACCTTTCTTCAGAAGACAAAACAATGAGAGGATGCGGAACCACAACAAAAAGATCGATATCCGTTCATTCTCTGCAATTAAGTGCATATTGTGAACCCTCCAGAACAAAACTGTGAGGCTAATTTCCACCACAAACGCAGCTATTCATAGATTCACCGCTAATTAAACTTAATGACGAGCTTGAAGCCAAACCGGATGCTAATTCACCACTAAATACAATGCGGGCGAAAGGAAAGAGAAAAAAACGGACGAACAACATGAGATACCCCCCGATGCTACCGTGTGATAATTCCCAACGAGTGTATGGCTGTCGAGACGAGAAAACAGATGACTCTCGGGTTGCGTGCTTTACTTAAGCAAGCGGAGGGGCGAAAACCGACTCCGGTTTTGGAAACAACTGAGGGAGAATTTGAGGATGATATGAAGGGATAGGGCGCTCTATACTGGAGAAAGATAAGGAAGGAAGAGGCAAGAAAAAGTGAGACTGAGAAAGAGTTTTGCAGGAAGAAAGGACGGCGGAAATAAGGGAAATAGAGTAAGGGTGAGTATGGAGTACAATGGCATAGGGATGGGTAAAACAGTAGCGCTCCAAATACGTGCTGGAAAACGGAAATAAAATTTCCTCGGCGTTTCCGTTGCAGTTGAGGAATAGGTTCCCGGTAGCCATTTTCCCTAAGCTAAAATCTCCGCTTCCATGATTGTTTGGTACACCATCGTAAGATTACAATTCGATTCACCTTCCGCAAACAAACCCTCGTACAGTAGCAGGAAATGTCAGAAGGCTACCGATCGGAATAACTACCAAATTATTCAAAAATGTCGCTATGTTGCTTTTACACTATCAATAAGGTGGGAGAAAAAAAATCATTAGTGCAGAGACAAGAAAGGGAAAATTGGGGAATTTTTAGAGATTTATTTTGCAAAAACTGGGTGTAGAAGGAAAATTTCCTAATGAATTCAACGATTTGGTTATCGTATCAATTTACATTCGATTTTGAGTACATCATTTGGTCAATTTCTGTGCATTTGTATCTACCTTCGGTTCAAATTTTTCGTTTGCATACTCCACATTTAAAAGAAAAGACTAATTTTTATTTGAGAATCAACGGGGAAATAAAAACTAGTCTGAAATATATAAAGAGAAGTCCTTCAATTTACTTTCTAACTTAGCTTTGCTAGGGTATATTGGTATTGTTAGGGATGCATATCAGAAATCTGATCGATATTTTATTTATAACCTAAAGCTGACGTTTAGGAATGTATGGACACATTGAGGGTATTAAATTATTGGAGAACTCACGTAGCAGATGTTAGACAACTGATTGATTTCGTAAACTTTTAGGAAGTTCTAATGTTTTTGCTATTTAATGACATTATGAAGGTCATGTTATTATATTTGCATGTAGAAAACAGGAATACGGTATACCTTATATGAGCGGATTCTCCGAGGGTGCTTCAAAAGCACTTCCACTACAAACTGCGATTTCATTTTCATTCTAAAGGAAAACGCCTAGACTTGAGCAATATTACGGAACGAAAATTTCCGAAATAAAATAAAAAAGGCAATCAAAGAATGCTTGAATGGAGAAGGTGGACATGCACGCCTCCTAGCGGTAATGACGGGAACAATTCTGCGGACTCTAGCTGGGGATTTGTATTTTGGGCGCGTCAGGCGAATAAAAAGGGATGAGCCGAGAACGAAAAGAGGCGAAAGGGTAAGAAGAATGGTTGTGGGAAGAGGAGTTGAGGCCAGAGAAAAGAGGTGGGCATTGGAAATTAAGGGATGCGTGAGGGACCGAAGGGTTTCGGTTGCAGGAAAAGTGGTGTTCCTCGAGATAATGAGAGATGCGTGGGAGATGAGTGGTTGAGGGGTTTTTGGGATCAATGTGGTGGTGTCTGAGACTATCGGAGGAGAAAGCTATTCTCTCCTGAAAGGGTTAAGAAAAGGGAATGGAATGGTTTTTCGAATACAACGGGAAGGATAGATCCTTCGCCCAGGTGGAAAAACGAATTCGTTTCCCGATGAACGGTGGTACCTTAGAGAAAGTAGCGTAGGAAGCTTCTAATGGTTATCTCTACTCTCGTGGCAATCGAGGTAGAGTTGGAAAGGGATCGATAAC
Source organism: Ladona fulva (assembly GCA_000376725.2). Lineage (NCBI taxonomy): Eukaryota > Metazoa > Arthropoda > Insecta > Odonata > Libellulidae > Ladona > Ladona fulva. Next base: position 318,002 of record KZ312454.1, on the reverse strand, counting down.
TACAGTGCATTTACACGGTTCTCACAAGGTTCGTGAGCAATCAAATTAGCAGTACATCGTGAGCAAAAATAACTGGTATATTCTCTTAAATAAGTGAAGAAGCTTGTTGTATCAACGATTTCGTTTTAGAAATTATAATTAAAGACTTCTAGTCAAAAGTTACTCATTATCCAAATCACTATATTAAGAAATAAAAACATTCTCCATCGCAACCATTAAACTAAATTTCGTAATAATGTTATATCTATTCAGCTTAATTTCTGCTCTAGATGCGAGATTTCAAATTAAGGATTACTTGTCTGTTGCAGTTCTTCGTTTTTGGGCGAATCAGACGTAAATCCGTTTTTCAAAGACGCTGCTTTCCTAATTTATTTTGTTCTTTCCTCGAATATCGTGCAAGAAATAGAAAATAGCCTAACATTGATAAATCGTTCATGAAACTGCGGGACCGGAGAATTGATTCTTTGTTTATCGTTTCTTATTTTACGCGACTCGCCTCGTAGACGCTCAGTTTTTTTCACAAGAGGAGCTCGGGGTTAATGGGGAAAACGTCATAGCGTTGAAACGATTCTTCGTAAATTCAAACAACGACGAGTTCTTGAAATTTTCTGAAACCCTCAAGTTACACCAGCAATATAGGGGATTCATATTTTATCTAAATAATTTGAGAGAGATAAAATTTGGAGTATATGCATAAACTCCTATTGCGATTTCCAAAAAAAAATAACTTATAACTTTAAACTCTATCAAATAATCTAATTGAAGATCTACTTTAGAGTGAATGTACACATACTCCGTATAAAGTCACGCGGTAAACATTTCACATCCTTCATACGGCAAGAGAGTAATTGTAATAATCGAATTACGAGTGATAATCTCAGAGTGAAACTCGAGTTGGAAAATTTCACGATGGTTCTCTTGACGGTTGTCTTACTTGTCCAACACCATCATGACTTTCACTTCTGAAAACGTTGTTAACGTTTAAAAAGTTTTATATTTGTTAAACTCTGGATGATTTCTGTCGTGAATCTTTCCTGTGTTGGATTCAGTCCTCTAACTCAATTTCCTCCATAATTTGACGAACAATCGACTTCTACGTTTCAGTTGGATCATTCCTTTTTTAAAAGGTTGGATCATTCCTTTTTTAAAAGGTTGGATCATCCTGTGTGATTTAAACAACCAAATACTTTGTTATTTGACTTTGTTTCCATCAACGGTGGTTTGTAGGTATCGTATATTCCCAAATATAAGCACTAATATGTATATAACCCACCTTGATTTCGGTATCCTACATTCGGGACAAAATACCTCATGTAAATACCTAAGTAAACGTAATCGAACAAGTGAACCAACAAATGACCTCCAAAAGTCCTATCGCAAAACTATTAGCAACTCTCCGAATCATTGTTTTCTGAGTAGGCATGCATAGGAGTTGAAGCAGCTGTTTAAGGAAAATATATTATCAATGTATGAGATGCACTATGTCTTTAGATCCCATTTTTTTCGAAAAAAGTACGTCATATACCTACATAGGAAAATATGGTGGTTTTGGGTTTCAGCAATCTGTCCGCAAAACAATATTTTTCGATTTTAATCCTTTGTTACTTTTGGTTTAGGCGACACTAACTTTAAACAAACTTGGGTTTCAGTTTCGAGGAGTCTTTTCTTAGCGTCTAAATTGTTTTGTCGGGCCGTTATTCTATTCCGTAATATGAAAACAAAATTCAGGATATTATTAAACGAGAAAAACAATCGTGATTTGTGAGCCGATCGAAAGTCTCAATCCCTGATAAAGAAGCCAATCTACAATCATACATTCCTGTTTAAAAAGTAGATAGAGAATGAAACGTGATTTTTTTAATTTTTTGACTGATAGCGGAAGCGGGCATTTCCCATGTTTAGATAATCAAATACGCGCTTGATGAAATGTACACGTTATTGTTAACCGAATAAATACAATTTGGAAATTTCAATTCCAGAAATTTTCATGGGACAAAGACGTCTCTTGGATTACTTCCTCTCACTCAGTACTTGATTCCGGAGATAAAAAACTTAATTTCCTCTTAGCAATTGCAAACAATCGGCTGTTTCTGATCATCTCCCGGGGAGAAACATTTTTAAGAGATTATAAGGGAATCCATTTCGGTATCGGAAAGAGAATTTGTTGCCTTGGAACTATGATTCTCGTTTGGAATCAGATTTGCAGAATGCGTTCAGAGGGGGAATATGAGAGAAATAAAAGGATAGGAATCAGAAGGAGAGAAACCCAGATTACGGGGGTTCAAGAGAGGAAGAGTACTATAAGAAAGATACGGAAAGAAAATGGCTAGCGTGTGACCAGCTGAATGCAAAAAAGGAATACAAATTGAAATTTTGGAAGGCAGTAAGCCATGGGAAAGGAATGAGGAAAAGCAAATGAAAGTGTTGGGTTTGGTGATAAGGATGCTGCGTTGGGTTTAAATAAAGAAGACAGTGAATAAATGAACACATTAAAGTAAATAGAACAACATGTAGAAGAACGATGACATTTTCTTCCACGAATACATAATGAAATTTCATATTCCAAAATTCAACTCGATAGAATCATTCCGAAAATTGCTCTGATAGCCATTATATAAATTTTCAATCTGCTATGCTTCAATTTTAGTCGAGGAAACGAAGGAGAGAAATTCAGTCGTAGCCGGGACTCGAACCCGAATCCCACTTACTAGGCGTTCTAATAAGCTACCACGACCTGGTTGCTGTGGTTGTTTAACTGGATGAAGCAGTTTGAAGATCTAGGTTTGATACCCGGCATCGTATGACATTTCCTAGTTAATTTTTCACTTAATTTCAAGCTTGTAAACCGTGAATATTTCATTAGTTATTTATTTGGTACGTTTCAGTTGAGCTATCGTTTATTTTATTTTCGTTATGCTATGTCAAGCTTGTAAACAGTTTGAAGATCTAGGTTTGATACCCGGCATCGTATGACATTTCCTAGTTAATTTTTCACTTAATTTCAAGCTTGTAAACCGTGAATCTTTCATTAGTTATTTATTTGGTACGTTTCAGTTGAGCTATCGTTTATTTTATTTTCGTTATGCTATGTCAAAAGTTGAAAATTTTCCTTACTATTTATTAAAGTGTCCATGCTGCGAATCATGAAAATTACTGTTAATTTTTAAGTTATCGCTTGTGCATAATATGTCTGCTCTGGACCCTGAGGAAGCAATCATTCGTGGCAAAATGTGCATAGGACAGAACCACGTTAATGCTTATTAATTAAGATACAGTTATGTTGTGGATAACTAAAGACCGCCCAAAAATCACTCATGTGATTAATTGTGATTAATTAATGTGATTTTTTAAGAGTTTAAAATTTTTATTATGTCCAAATACATTTTTAGAACTTTGGATTAAATATATGAGGTATTACACATTTTTCCTTGATTGAAACTCTATCTCTTTTCCTTGGTTTGCGGACGATGTGCTAAATATTCTAAAATGTTGGCATGATCCCGTAAAAATACTACTCAAAGTTTATGTCAGACTGTAATATTATTAATACCGTATTTTCCCTGACAAAGAAACCATTTTAGATAGCTATAGAATATTATTTAAGTTCGTCTGTACATAAAAAGATACAATTTGCGTCTAATATGTGCAAACGAGTATGTATTACTCATTAAATGTTTTCACTATCTGAAAACGAATATTCAATCTCAAAATTTTTATCCTTATTTTAAGTTACTATAGGATGTAAAATAATTCAGGTGGGAATCATTGCTTTTCGGCCATTTTGCAGGGCAGAAAAACTGCATGGAAACACAAGAGAAAATCGGAGGTAGAGTGAGGAGAAGGAAAGACAAAAAATAAGGCGTGGCAGGTTTTTGCGAAACAAGGAGGAAGGGCGGAGAAAAACCGTTACTCCATTGTGATCGAGGACGGAAAAACATCGAGTCGATTCGCAATAATAAAAAAAGATCGCAAAAACGAAACAGAGGACGGGAGAAAAGGGGGGAAACCGTCAGCGGAACCCACACTCGTGTCTCCGCATTCGTATCCAGCGATGCACATTCTGTCCTCCCAATTCCATCTCCCAAAACAGCTTGAAATGGAAATAAAAACACAATGCAATAATGTGAGCGGTTTCTTATTTTGCGGCGGAGAGATGGAAATCAAATTGGGAAGGGGAGTAGAGCGAGATGGGGAAATCAAAATGGAGGATCGGAAGAGAAGGAAGTATAAAAGATTTGCATGCGGTGATTTCGGAGGAGGAAGTGATGTAAGAGGATAGAAATACTCGCGGAGGAATATCTGTTCTGAAATTGCATGGGGAAATAGGATGGTATGAAACAGAGTAGGGGGTATGGAAATAAATCCAAATGGAGGAAAGAATAAAAATCGCAATATGAACAAAATGGTTCTGTATCGCTAGTCTTGCAGTACTGAACATAATCTTCTACAACTGTCTAAGGTTTTGTTTACTCGGAGATACTTTTTCTCAACTTTGTCTCCTTTCTATATTTAGTTTTAAATATGATATGTGTGTGAACTATAACATTCCATTAAAAATGTCTTCAATTTATTGGATCGCAGCATAAGAGATCATGGTTATGCCATGACATTGTATTGTATTATATACAACTTTTTAGAAGTCAAGGGTGAACGCATATGATAATAATGAGCTGCCAACAAGGACTTAATTTTGGGGGGAAGCCAGGATCACTAATATTAATCGTAATAGGAAACATGACACACATATAAGCTTGAAATAAAATTATGAAATAATCAACAAATATTCCTATAAAAGTAAACGATACGAATTATTTACTTATAACAACCTTTTTTCCTTTTTCAACCACAACAGTTCTGTCCGCTAAAATATCTTGTGATGCTTACGAATTTTTTATTCCAGTGAAATGTGTCTCATTGCTAAATTTAGGATATTTCGTTAAAACAATATCCATAATTAAATAAATCAACTTATTTTAAGTTCATGAAACATCATTCATTATTCCTCAAAGTCAAGAAAAGAGACATCTTTCAGATCAAAATGTCAGAAGGACAGTTGGCAAGGGATGATTCAGAGACAGTTCGTGGATGAGACATATGATCAACGATGATGCGTCCCGCACTGACTCTTGCAACCCTCCTCTGTTTCTGGGAGTGTCCTTTGAACCATTGAACTGGGACTCTGGGCCTTCAGCCCACCGATGACTTGACGAGAGCAATTTATCTGCACGCCCTTCTGACCGATCTTTAATTGGTCGGCCATGGTTGCCGTCGCTAGCCTCTCCGATATCTAATTAATAAAATGTTCATTTGTAGTAACTTGTTTAATAAACGTTCCCGGAAAAATCTGGAATAATGTTCTTCAATGTCACCACGACAAGAATAATCACTAAAAAGAATTTTAAATACAATGTTATAGGTTTATATTTTTCATATTTCAAATTAAGTTAGAATTAGAATGCTGGACTTAGTATAGACGAAATCTCAAACTTAAAGTTAAGATTGCAAAACAGGTTGGCCTCCAGATAGGAATCTGGGTAGCGCGATCGACTTCGGTGAAAGCAGTTCCGACTATTTATTTCGATTCCCTTACGTGCGAAATGACCTTAATTGTCGAAGCAATTTTAGAATTACTAACACCTCTGCATATCAGATCTATATATA
>KZ312454.1:298304-309217 GCA_000376725.2 Ladona fulva | reverse complement strand
TATATATATATATATATATACTTCTCCAGCGTCTGAATTTGATGTACATGTTTTGTGTACTCTAAACTCCTGTGATTATGTGCTTGTGAGGATATATTCTCTTTGCATATGTGGGCAAACCTAGGAAACCGTTTCTACCGTGTCTTTGAAAAAATCTCAGGTTACCCAGGTAGTATTGTCCACTTAATGACCTGCTCATGATGAAGAGTGAATAAGTATTGGGGTTATGATGTCTTCATAAGACCCTTTTGTTCACATGTGTCCCCAATTGTATGCTTTTGAAAGGAGTTCCAACACGTTTTCACGTGGAAGACTACGATTAGCCTACAAAGTGATATCTAATAATTGAAATCTTGTGCAATGTAGCATAAAGCCTGGAGCTAATTAGGGAATCATATCTACAGTATGAGGAATTCATAAAGAACATTAATTATGGAGCCTTTATGACTGTAGAGCAATTATATAATATAGTGAAATAGGGCAAGTGCTAAGGAATAAAAAGAGGAATTTGTGCGAGAATATTAAGACAATAGCAGAAAAATATGCCATTGAAAATCGTTTTCTGCTATCAATTATGGTTAACTTTAATGGTCATAAGAACTCCCAATACGTTCTTCTAAGGAGAGCACATTTTCCGATAGTTACTAATTATTGTACATGGATCATCTAATGGCAATGCCCGCAGATTTTTGTTAGCCACAAAAAGCTTTCAATTCGAAAAATTTTTCCAAACATCTTAAAAATGGCTTGTTGAAATTGGTTCTGAAAAAAAAAACATTACGGATCCTTACACACTGTGCAATGGAAGTAAATTATTACGTTGGTACGTTTGGGGGCTTAACTGTAGCAAAAAGATGAAAGAGTTTGTTTTGTATAATTTTCATCTCTTAGAACCAGTCAAAACCATGGTCGCAAAATAAAAAATCTGTGGTAAAGCGTATAAGTGTGTTAATTTATTCTTTATCAGATATACATAAATAAATAAATAAATAAATAAATAAAAACAAATAAATAAACAATTAAATAAATAAATACACAAATAAATAAAAACAAATAAAAAACAAATAAAAAATCTGTGGTAAAGCGTATAAGTGTGTTAATTTATTCTTTATCAGAATGGAAGACTACCACAAAGTTAAAGCCTCTTCATTGGAATCTCTTATAACCAGTTTTAGCAACTGCGAGACAAATTTGGCAGAGCTAGATTCCTAGGGAAGCTCGTAAAAACTGGATCTAAATAGAAAATAGGGGAGTAGTTTAGCGCAGCTGCTTCGAGACGGCATCTCGGAAGTAAAAGGGAAACATTGGAGTTAAAGGTACGTTACGAGATTGGGTCTTGGGAAAATGAACGCAGGAGACTTGCCGTACGCACATTGGAGCGAGCCAAAGGTGGACCTATAAAAAGATCCGTGTATTACTTACATATATTCTTGCATTTTTGACTTTTATTCCACGACTTTATCGCAACGCTACCGATTTGTAGCTATCAACTCCATCCCAAAATTTACGCTTCTTATTTTGCCCATATTTGCAGAATCGAAAGATAAGGCTCAACGGTTGTTCCCGTTTTCTTTCTATGCGCATGATTCCGGCACCGACTTCCTATGAACATTTATCGATGCGCCTGATATCGAAAACAAATCTCTTCACAATGAAACTCCTCGCAGTTGACACGATTTTAGATTCGAGTGTCGCGTGTTTCTCAATAGCAAAGTTGTGCGCTGTGAGTAATCGGCCCGAGGATCGTGTAGGCGAGGAAAGATAATCTTTTTCTTAGAATTGAAGTAGAGTGTGGTGGGACATCTCCAATCGGGTGAGGATTCAGTTGGATATCGTATTAGGGAATCGATTATGGTTATTCTAATACGGGTTTTCCTGGATGCTACACGTTTCTGAAGATGCGATGATGTATAAATTATTCATCTCTCAACAGTGTTGAAGCTAGAGGCTCGTAAAAGTAGTTGTGGAAAGGGGAAAGTCGTTTCAAAGATTTTTGTGCATCGAAAATTTTATGAATTAAAAGAGAAAAATCAGTGGGGAAAAGAAAGAAAAAAGTTTTTAGATGACACGAATGGTGAAGTAGATTAACAAGAAATGAAAGAAATGGCGTTGAGTAGGAAATCTCAGGACATGAATCTACTGAAAGGTAGAACACGTAATTTTATGAAAATTAGGAATTTTTGTGGATTTTATGGAAAGTTAATGCGATGTGGCGTATGTGTGATGAGGACAGTAATATGTTGAAATATAATGTATGGTTGTATAACTGTGTTGTAAGTGACGAGACATCTATTTACCATCGGTATACTTACCAGAAATAAGGAAATGTGTTGTGTTGATATAATAATATAACTATATGGTAGTGTATATCTGCTTGCACGATGAATAATTAATATAATAATTTGAATAAAAGAAACAAATTATCACGTACAAAGGATACTTAAAGCCTTCGTATAAAATACGTTTATTACATCAATAAAGTATTAAAGTATAAAATTATTGAATAAAAGCGCTTTTGACGCATTTAAACCACAGAAAAATCTGTGATATCACATTAAAAAGCGATTGAAATGTTTGGTACGTTATTCGTTACTGAAATGGAAATGGCCAGAAAATCATACTTCTAGCAAAACAAACGATAGCTTGGAATCTATAAATAGGGTGCAAACGTAGAAGCTGAGCCATAGTTTTTTAAATAAAAAATAAAAAATACGTAAAGAAACACCAAACGTGAATAAATATTCAAAATACTAGAAAACAAAACTACTCAAAACGTCGTTTCATTCAGCAAAGAAATGGTAATTGAAGAGTCAAAGTGACCCGTGAACTTTGAGGTAACAGGTCTGTGCTACGTGGAAATATATAGATTCGAAAACCTTTGGCTTTAACCCATTAAGGTAAAGGCAAGTTTGTGAGAAATTAACCATATATTCTTTCGTAACCCTGCGATGACGTTTTAGATAAAATAATTAATAGATATGAACTTTTTCAAAACATTGTACATGAGAAAAAATAACGTTGTGTCCACACAACCTTAGCAGAGTTATGCAATTCTGTCGCATTCACGATCCGATTTTTGCCGATGTCGTATCTAATAGGCCAGAGCCACTTTCTACCATGAATTTCACGGCAAATTTGCTTCTTCATTCAAAATTCCTCGCACACTAAAATAAACGTCGTTTATTTGCAACTTTGTCAGAAAATTGATAAAATATTTATAGTAAAGGTAGGATATTTGGGGACGACGTGGTAATTCATAGGGGAATAAAAAGTAGAAAGGATAGATTTACCCTGGGGAATGATTTACATAGAATTATTAAATGGTACGATGATTGAAAATGAGAGCTTAATGTAGGCAAATGCTCAGTAATTATCTCATTCGAAAGATAATCTATTGCCAATGATTATTAGCACAGCCTCCGAGGGAAAACTTAATTAACTGCAGAATCGGTGAAATGTCTTGGAGTAATCCTCGTGAATATCTTAACATGGAGCACCCACATCAGTACTATATATGGACGATACCTTAAGAAATTCGGATTCGTGTTGGGAATAATCGAACGGAGCGATGAAAAAGTCAGTGAGCGATCTTACATTACGTTAACAATGCCTTGCGTTAGGCCTCACTTTAATTAAGCGTATATTGTTTGGGATCCTGCCGAAAATATTCTTCTTCCTCCACCTTTCTTCCTAGGCTTTTGCCTATTACCTTCAGTACATTTTCCCCACTTTCAGGTTATTCTTCCACCTCTTCCTTGGCAAACCCAAATTTTTTTTCCTTTTGGAGCATTGTCTCTTGCCACTCTCACTACCTTATTCTCATCAATTCACTCAATTCTCATAATCTATGTGTTCATACCATTCCATCTTACTTCGACGAACCCACCGATCTCCTATCCAGTGCCATACACTGAAAGGCAGTTTGCAGATTGTACATGTATCTTTAATAATGTAGTTGAAATGGGACAATGTGTCAGAGAGAATCTCTTTTTTTCATGGCTATCCAGCGTATCCTGAAGATTATGCATGCACTCGTACTTATATGTTTTGCGTGATGCATACTCATCAGGATGACTATAGTGCAGGGGTTTGAAACCTTTTTCGATTGGGAGGCCGATATCATCTTTTGGTAGCACATCCGTGTCCATTAAGCGGATATTAATGTACTGTTTTTTGTATTATAATTGTTTTACATCGGTATTGTGTATACGAAAACTGATTTGTTCGCTTACCGAATTCTTAGAGGATCTTGCTTATTTTCTTTTCACTTTAATTCATTTTATATTGTATAGTATATCCGGGAGAGATGACCCACTTGACATATAAATCACTGCACCACAAACAATATTTTAGTAGAAAAGGTGACAAATGTTTAATAACACAAATTCCTTCTTCAGTTTTCGCGAAAACACATATTTTGCAGAAAAAGACACTTTTCATACCTATGTTAGGAAAAAACAAATGCTACTTTTTTGGCCATCTCTCTCAGACAGTGGAAAATGCCCCAGTGAAGTAACATTATTAACCAAAATATATGGACCAAATAAAAAATATTTAGATAAATATATATTTATAATCTCTTAAACATCTTTAACTTACAAAATAAATACCCGAAGAACTAATTTCCGTTTTCCTTTCTCCCGAAAATGCGCGGTATTTATTTTCCGCTCTCTCGTGGCATACACTTTCTTCGTCTATTCTACCGTCGGAATCTCCCACGAGTTCTTTCACTTTTATCTTCTTTACTTTTACTCTCTTGGTATTTGCTAATCGAGAATTCGAGTGGTATTTGCTGTCTGTAATTTGCAAACTGGAGTATCCATAATAAAAAATCCGACAGTTGGCATCTTCTTTTTCTCATGTTCTTTCTTTTAAGATTTAAAACCATTTTTTTTCTCGTGACTGCTCTAAAAGGTATTGATTTTGTCTACCGTGTGTTAAGATAAGAATTATAAGACACTTTAGTTTCACCAACTTTAGGTTGTCTCTTTCGTTATTGCGGTTTCCTTTTAACAATGTCGAACTCAGACAAGGTATCAGTGCTGTAATAAAAATCGATACATTTTATTGCATCGAAACTAGGCGGGGATTCTCTCTCAATTAGTGGTGGGGAATCTCTCATTTTACTCCGATAGAGATGCCCTAGAATTTACTAAATAAAATCCAAGAAGGCAAAAAGTGACAAGTAGCCCTTCCGCAAACCCTAAAAATTCGATTTTAACCAAAATACCACTCAGGAATGTACTTGAGCTGATGTGTTGAGGTATTTTTCAACGATTTTCATCACATCAAAGGGTAAAAAGAGGCAAATCTTTCGTCTTGAAAGATAAAACCAACAATTCTCAAGATATCAGTGTGAAACTTTCACCATGTGCACTCATCAACACGGCTGACACGATAGGAGAATTTTCATCGCAATCTGGCGGTTAACGCAAAAAATATGACAACTGGTGCATCTCTTCCCTGTTTACCATATTGGGAAAAATTCCTTAAATATACGCATCTTCATCAGGATTCATGTTGCAGGATTGAACATTCGCAATGCCTTATCCGTGTTATATTATAGCAGAATTATGCAAACGAATTCTAAATATTATTTATTCTATCTTCGACACTTGTGTGGATGTGCGCAGGGATCTTAATTCAAAATATAAAATCAATATTTAGGAGGGAAAGATCCCAGATAGCGTACATGTAGCAATCAGCATTTCAGCCAAATTTCAAATTCCTGACCTTGTGGACATTTTTTTTTTTACATTTTTCATTAAACCCGGCTGTTATTTGAGGACTCAATCACGACGACATGTCATGGCTTGTAAAATCGAAAGCGACTGCTGGTACGTCAAGTAAAGTTGTTGCGCGAAAACGTCCTCCAAATCTACACATGTATGAATGACATGTCAAATGTCTCAAGTGACTGAAAACGAGTTGGAGTTTTTCTTGATTATACATTTAGAAGTAAGCAGAATGGAAAAATGTTGGTTGTCAAACCAAAGGATCAAATGAATGCCTAGAACCAGTCGAAGACTACTTTAATAATAACATACACCTGTTATGGTATATTGCTAATCTTTTGCAAAAGTTTGGTGTCCCTTAAAAAGATATTTTCTTCAAAAATTCCTATTGGAAATATACAATGTCTTACCGACGAACGCTGCCGTGTTTCTGCACTTAGGTCCATATTATAGATATTACTCGAGAAATACCAAAAACTAATTGGATGACCTTGATGCAACAAAAACGATTACAATATTTGACTAATCCAGAGATTGGTGCTATTACTTAAATGCGTATATATAGTATAATATATTTCATTCTACATAATATACCTTAAATATAAGTTATGTAATTAATAGATTTTGTTTTACTTGCAATACATATAAATTAAAGTTTCTTTTCTCAGAACCACACTCACCGCATTCAACCAGTCTTTGATCAGTATTCCTCTCCCTCAAGCATAATTCTCCTTTCCCTCACATCAATTTACTGTAGCGGCTTCCATCTACCCCTCTGTGTGTAAACAAATATAAAATATACATTACGTATGTGTTGCGCAGTCTTTCTTTAGACCACATTCATTCATACATAGATTTTCATTACAGACTTCATCTGACCTATATTTCCTTCACCTGCTTCCTCATAGAAGGAAAATTGTAATGATACATCTTTATATTTGGTATATATAAATATGAATACTTCGCTCTAATGTAATATAAGTTAGTTTAATGTAATGTACTGTAACTTGTAAGGACCATGCCACCTGGGTTATCGCCTATCTCCAAGAACACAATAATAATAATTCATACAAATTGCATTCTGGATTTTCAGAGCTACTTCTGAAAAACCCAACTTTTATTGCTATAAAAAAGATGGCCCAAAGTATTCTTTACACAAGAACATATGGTATATTATTTGATAGTTCCCAATGTATAATCAACTAACTCTTACTTCCCATCACATTTTTCCTTTCACACAGCTTCTCACCTCTGTGCTTTTTTCTAGCATAAGTGAAAAACACTTCAAACAATTTTACCAAACAATCAAGGAATGACCCGCCTTTCCAATGCTCTCTCCATCAAAGCTCATGTCGCTCGTTTTGTTGATATATTCAGCACAAAATGGTATACTTTGACATGATTTACCCTCAGATGCTAAATCTTCACAACTACAGCCGCACAATCTGATATCGTTAATCCTTTGGTATTTTACGCCTTAGGCTCCCGAATTTTCAAGTGAGTAACGTGTTCGTTTCGGTGAAAGCGGTCCCGGGTTCGATACTCGGTGGGGCTCCATGTATGCAAAATAGTTTCAGCTGTCGAAATACTTTTCACAATACTACTGCTACCTTCCAGCTGACAAGAGAGCCAGTGATGAACCAAAACACCTTCGGTATAGTAATGGTGAAGCCTAACCGGTATCCACGAATGAATCGCCATGCTTAGTCACCAGACGCTGAAGTTCCTGACGCTATTTGAGCATCAGTAGTTTCAAATCAGAATAGAATGCCCTGGTTTGTTACAAGAAAAACAGCCTTTCTTAAACTTTATGAACCATCAAACTGCGATTTCATGCGGCGAGACATAATTTTAGCATTCCTCCTGTAGCATTTTGTACACTTCTAGGTCGGATTTCTGCGGACGGAAGCAAAAATTCAGAGCATTCAGACTCCATCTGATGCAGGTGACTAGCAAAGTAGCGTGCTTTGCAGGCACCGAGGCGTGCGTATTTGCTATTTCAACATTGTCCATCGATCACGGAAGACTCTCTCATAAAGAAAAGCTTTTTCAAAACCGCATCTTCAGTGGGTGATGTAAAAACAATTAGTCCGTCATAATGGACGAGCCCTCGTAGGAGTGTGAGTAGTTCGGAAACCGATTAGGAAAAGTGAATATTTCTGGAATTTCTTTCACTGTTTTGACCGGATGAATCATTTATTCGAATTTATTAATATTAACTCTTTGCTAGTCACAATACGTCCTGAGGCATTACGCAGTTTCAACAAGCGCTTTGCAGTTAGCCGATATATTCCGAAAACCTTGCACATGCGCGAAACTTTAAGGTTTCCTGGTCTGACTCACATTCTCATGTACCCTTGGTCTTTTTATGTCGGGTAAAAGCAGTGAGTATATGGAGTTCAGGCCGATGAAACTCTTTAAATTGCCTGCTGCAACTTATCTTAATGACACGTTGTCGACTTTCTGTACAATGGAGCCATATTTTAATATATCTTACCTTAAAATATCTAGTTCATTTTTAATATACTGTTATAATAATTATATACTTATAAATGAGTGTATTTACGTAAGATATTTAGACATCTTTTCTAAAGAATGGTCTCTGTCTACCTCAAAGATAACGCACATAATATTGTTTTATCTGAGCGTGATTTAGCTACGAATACTTCAAGTAACACGAGCTTTTATGAATTATAATTATTTGCACCAATTCAAAATGAAATAGAATCAAATTTCAAATTCTCAGATCGAAGGTCTGAATAAATCTCACGGAGGTAATATATTGACATTAGTAGGCCCTATAGACTGCAATATGACAGACTCATGGCTAATTAATTTGCCTCTTGATCGCAAAATTTTTGGGGAGTTAGGAGTTCATTAGAGAAATTATAACAAAGCAGCCCTGACAAACGTTTTGCGTATCTCAGAGATTGTATAGTGACCTAAGGAAGGTTAAATTCATCTTAGTGAAAGCACCATGTATTCATGTTGTAAAAGCATCGCCTTACGTCACATCTATAAGAAGCTCATGACATCAAGGGGAATCTGTTATCATGGCTAACGTTACGATTCGTCAAATCATTCGGGAACAACGGCAAGGGAAGTTTCCCCACCATAAGAAGCTCCAAGAAGATTATCTTACCTAAAGAAGCAAGTTCACATTTCGGGACACGATACAAATCTGAAACAAAACCCATAGATCTCGGAGAGAACTTTGAAAAACGTCGGATGTGAGACGTTATAATCTCTTCATCTGGAAAATCAACTCGGAGCTCCCTCCCCTTTGAGAATTTTCTTAATGTGATCCTTTTGTCCGGAATTCCATCCCCTCAGATCGCATTTTCACTCATACCTCTCCCCCTACGGCACACATCTCCACACCGCCTTTGGGCAGTTCCAATTCCCACCCCCAAGAAAAAGCCTTCCCTGTTTTCTCCTCCGCTATCCCTCCCGAGGGACTCCTAACCTCTCCCCCATCTCTTCCAATGAGAGGCGTCTTCCACTCTGACCGCTCCCTCCCTCTCTCCGAGGCCAGAGGCGTGTATTGAATTCCGAACTATCTGGTCAGTGGCCGGAGCGCTCGTTTTGAGATGGGGAGAAGGCAAGGTGAGATAAGGGGGAAGGGTTTTTTCGGGAAAATGCTTGGACAGAGTCTGCCAAGAGAGGATAGGGCCCCCTTTTCCGACTCTATGAGATTTTCGCTTGTCTTTACTTTTTTTCTTTCGTGCAATTTCAGCGAGGACGGTGATCTTCCAAGCGAGCATGACTCGGGGTTCATCGGAAAACTTTTGGGGTTAATTTGGATCTAGAGAATGAAAATTCTCTCCGTTTTGTAAATGCGAGTGAATTTTCATATAGATTTGAACTTCGAAAGACAATTTGCTGAAAATCACTTTTTATAGTATTTGGAAACAACTATATCAGTCTTAAATTATGCCTCATCATAGTTTTCTAACATTTTAGCTCCCGGTTATGTTTTGAACAATCCTTTCAAGGTTTGAAGAATGTGAAAATGTTACAGAAACGTATTAATTTAGGTTCTATTCAGTAAATTCCCGGTCGATTCGCCGCTTTATGTAAGAAGTAGGTGGTTTTTAATGTTCTGCTGTAAAATTGGACACTGACAATTTGTCAATGCATTAGTACAGCATGTGTAATAGTATAAAAACAGCCTATGAGGACAAAACAGACGATCCCAATTAATCACCAGAGACTAAGTGTAAAAGAAAAAAGAGATAGTATAGCAACTTTAGAAAGATTTTCTAAAATAATCCTTAAGGGAGTTACGCGTAGTCTCTCTGCTCTTCTCGACCATTCATGTTCACCGTTCTTTCTGAAAAGATCTGTGAAGTTTCACATGTATTTAAAAACGTTCAATTGCCATTAAACAATGAGACATTATAACAGATATCACTCAATGTGTTATTTGAAAGTTACGAGCAACATTTATTAATTTTCACTGATGACATTACTAATTGAGATGCAAATGCTTTTAATCATTATAGTAAGATGGAGTTCATGTTAAAGTTCTTATTAATTATAAATATACGACTTGAAACACTAAGTAGTTGAAGTACTAGTAGTGATACAGTTAAATAATGTCAGCGTAGTAATAGCGTCAGTCTCAGAATAGAATAAACATGGAATTAAAGTAATCAAAGGGAAAATGTCAAAAATAGCAATAAGAATGAAAAACTGTGACAGATCTGTAATAATGTGACTAAGATAAGTTATAAAAGACAAATAAATAGAATAGTTGTTTTTGCAACAGGATGGATGACAGCTTGTCGAGAAGGAGATAATTTGAAATTTTTTAAGAAAATATAACAAGCAAAAAAGTGTTTAAGACAGTACGCATATTATGGGTAAAAGAACGACATAGAAAGTGTTTCCAGTAAAAAGATATTTTAACATGAATTGTTTTACAAGTTAAGTTAATTTGACTAAAATAGCAATACTTGACAAAACTAGCGAAATTTTATTACATTTAACGTCACGTCTGTGAAAGAGAAGCAACAAAAATTACGTCTTTGAGAACGTCGGGAGGAAGACCAATCAAAAAAAGAGATATAAAATAGTAGTACATAAAATTTACTATAGAGATAATAGCAGATAAAACCGATTTCTTTGCAAACTTAGAGACGCTCATTACGTCCTAGTGTTCCGTGAGAAATCAGT
>KZ312454.1:283348-298127 GCA_000376725.2 Ladona fulva | reverse complement strand
AAATTATAGTAATTTTTAGCTCGCCTTTCTTTTATTGACTCTATTAGAAGTTGTGAAGAATGGGAAAGGAAGACATACAAACGTTGAAAAACCTTTACTTACATCGGAAATTCCCTACTTGCTGAGAAACTTGCAAATATTTTTAAGCAGAAGATTTGCAGAGAATTACACGCATCGCGGAAGAAACATTTCTTCAGATATCTTGGAAGTGCACGAAAACCAGGGGAGCAGTTTTCGAGGTATTTCGTCTCCATCCCCAAATCCGTGGATTAGGCGAACAATTTTAATCCTACTGAGGAAATAAGACACCGCACAGGCGTGCGATCCTAAGATGTGGTACAGGATACGGCGGTGCAAGGATTATAACAGCTGTGAAATAAACTCGCTCAAAACATGAATTTCTGGAAGGAAATCCTCTCCGTGATTACACATTGTTCCTTCCGAGGATGAAAAGAGGGATCCGGACATGAAATGTTTGGAAGACGGATCCGAGAAGGTAGGATATTTCAGGAGGATTCTTAGGAGTGAGTCTCAAAACCACTGGTCGGCGAGGAAACGTTAGATTGTGGTCTGAAGTAGAAAGGAGACGGGAGAAGAACTCGAAGGAAAATGAACAATGCTTGGCAAAAAACCTCATTTCTTCCCTTCTATGGGATTCTCTTCTTTCAACACCTGATATACTTCAACTAACGCGATTTAGAGAAAGAGAAAGGTCTAGAGGAAAAGAGAAGCTTTCCTGCTGTGCTGTGAATCGAGGAGCATGACATTTATACCAAGAAAGTGAACCTACGGAAATTGGGTCGGTGATGAACCTGTATGGAATAGTAGTTATAGAATTCGGAAAATATGAGCGATGGCAGCATAATTGAATTAATATTGCGCAAATAGAAATGGTCTTCTTGTTATAATTTAAGTAATAAGAGCGTTTGGCCCTTTCGAGTGGTGGATTTGGTCATTATGAAAAAGAAGGAAGCGAAGCGTACCGTTCTGGATAAGAAAATATTACTGAAAACTAAATTTTATTATGAGATAGATATAAAGTTATCGGATGAAAATTAGGTATTGTATTGTAGGACTATGAAACAATGTTACGGTCAAGCATCCTACAATTATCTATACTAAGGGCATACGGATGCCACTGATGTGAAAAAAGAGCTAAAGTGAGCCAGCGCTACCTCTTTATCTTTTAGTTTTCCAAGAGTAAGGCTAATTAATATATTACTTCAATTAAATTTACACATACATATTTTTATTTATGGACTATAACGAAAATCTTTCAGCTGTAGAATTTGCCATTGCAACATAAATAGGTTTAGTTCAATTAGTTTATTTAAAACAGTGTGTGATAGCACTACCTTTTAATGCACATTTTACATGATTTAATTAGGAGTCAGTTTGCTAATTTCAGATTATTTCTTGACAGCAGGCGATTAACTTGTGCACTAAATTTGAAAATTTGGAGTACAGGTTATACAGGGAAAAGAGTCATTGAATAATAAGTTAATGTGAAAGAATAGAGGAATTAGAGGTACATAAACTAATAGTGCAGGGATAATAAAATTCCCGCTTCGCGCGGGACAGTCTGGTTCTACGCCATGTTATTTCGGAATAATAATTTAATAACTGAACTCTAGGTAAGACATGAGAACCCTGCAACTCCTTTGTTATTGATATAAAAAGACGCGTGACTGGGGATGACTACATTAGGGTCAGAAAAACGAACATACAGACACAAGGAAAAGGGTTTGGATGACTTGGTTTGATAAGGCGTGCACCTAGGAAAATTCCAAAGGAGAAACGAACGTGAAAGAAAGTCTGACGGGACTGGACACGAACCCGGGTCTCCCAATTGCCGGTTGGTTGCACTATTCATTGAGCTATCCCACCAGAACTCCCAAACTCTACCAAATGGGGTAAAGAAATGTTCCGTTGGGATGGTTAAATGGATAGAGCAACCAAGCGACTATTGGGAGACCTGGGTCCTGGTCGCGTCGGACTTTTTACACGTCCGTTTTTCCTTGGGAACATATGGACGTTAAGAACATTATACATTTGTCCAATACGTTTCATTAAATAAATATTCATCAAGATTAATGCTCCTGGTTTCTTCTCTAAGAAAGATCAGCGATCCAGTTCACCAGAATTTAAATGTTGATGTGTATTCAAATAACTGTAAACGTGTGAAACACCAATTGTACCAATTCTCACTATTCGGGTTTTCAAGGATATTTAGCGTTACGTTCAAACCACTACGTTCGTTTTTGCTGAATAATTTTCACTTAAATTTCCAGACCGTGGTAGCAGAAAATTGAAAAAGCAACCTCTTCATTAATCAGGCGTGATAAGGACTTCTGCTCGCGATGTTTGAGATTGGGAGATCTGAGCAAGTTTGGATAAGTTAGGTGGGAAAACATTCTTCCCCTCTGAGTCTGCCTGCGATATCACGCGAATTTCTAAGGAATGATAGATATGTCAGATAAGGTGCAAACGCACACAAATCACCGATTTTGGCATTCACGAACGACCAAATAACCTTCCACAGACAACCTAAATATAAATTTCTTAGTTGGTTTCTTCGGGTCATTTCCTTAAAGAAGACGTTCCAAATATCGCTGTCTTAATTCTACGGTCTACGTCTTAAGGTTTCGGCAGTGGGATGTTTCTTGTCTATTTTCACTGCAATATCGAGGGGGCATCAGTTTGTTAAGAAAATGAGAAATGTTCATTAGATCGAAGAATTTTCGGATGCAGAGAATACGCGTGTTTGTTTCCAAACGGTTACCAGTTCTTTTACGAGTTACGAAATCATCAATCTAAGATAATTTTCCATGATGCTATTCACCGTCGATTTGTTATGACTATAAATATCAGAATGGTAAAGAAAAGCTTCAAAAGCCTAACATATTCCTTTCAGCAATAGAAGAAAAGAATTACAATAAAACAGATCTGTACGAGGTCTGTATTTATGGACGTTCTAAAAATAAATTAAAACTATCCTGGATTAAATGAAAGAACAAACTTAAACATTTAATGTATCTCATTCTTCTGACTTGCATGTAACCATGGAACTGAAATGTATTACTGACTTTTTGAATCCCTGTGAATGTGTGGAATTATCTGTCATACTGTTTACTTTTTGTCTCTCATACAGTTTTATGATGGCAAAAATATTCTGGAGAATGATTTTTAATCAGAGAATTTTACTCATACTATAATGCATACAATGCATTTCTTTCAACATTCCTGAAAATTTTAACGCCGTAAAATATCAAGGAATTAAATACACCTAAAGCTTTGCATTTATTTCTTAGGTATACATCAGTGTAATTGTTCACTGAGCAACTAAATTAATCAATTTCATTAAAATTATATCATTCGTTAAATTTTTCCCTGAAATGTAAAAAAATGAATGGTTTAAAACTACCAGTAATAATGGTAAAAGTTAGAAATTATACAAATAAGTATAGATTATTCTATTAAGTGTCGCATAAAACATATTAGATTAGATTAATCTAATACATTCCATTTCTATGTATTAGATATATACTATTTCATTTTATAAAATGTTTTGCAAATTTGGAGCAAGTAAGATTAGTAAAATCCTACTCATTTGCCGAAATCGCTCTCTGAGTGGTACTCTATCGAGAAAATTTCTTAGCTGTAGTAATAGCTCCGAAGTCCATTTACTACATACATTATTCCTTAATGAAAGGAAAGCTGACAATAAACAGTCTTCTTTCTTCCTTTTGATGCAGTTCCCATTCTCATTCTCCGCTTTGTCTTTGCTCATCGCACCCCTTCTCCTACCCGTTTCCACCCCTATCTTAAACCAACCCACCACTTGCCCTTAAAGACCTGCTTGACCCTCAAAACCGATTTTCCATTGTTCTCTTGACTTTCCCTTCCCCTCCAACCACTTAACCTTAATTAAATCTCACTCGGGCAGTTTTTCTTTCACTTCCCTCCCTGTTTATTTTTATCCCCCTTTCTTCCGTTTTGTTCTCCGAGCTTAAATCCTAAACCTCGGCA
This sequence comes from Ladona fulva, assembly GCA_000376725.2. NCBI lineage: Eukaryota > Metazoa > Arthropoda > Insecta > Odonata > Libellulidae > Ladona > Ladona fulva. The sequence goes on along the minus strand of KZ312454.1, from coordinate 294,098 downwards.
GACTACTCCCTCAAAAAACCTTCAAAACCCTCCTCTCATAAAGCAGCCGGCATCTTAACCCTCCCCCCAACCCTGGGCTAAAAAAAACCTTCGCTATCCAAACTTAATCCTTTCCGAGTAATAGAAATGGAGGGGGTATTATTTAGGGAGGAAGAATGAGAGAATTGTTCCCGGAAGAAAGCAGGGAAGGGGAGGAGCTCGAAGAGAAAAGGGACGAAAAAAATGGAAAATAAACAAAGGGTCGCCTTTTATTTTTCTCGTCCTTTTTTCTTTTCGTTTTATTTTCCTTCGTTGGGGGGAGAAGAATGGGAACCGGTGGCCATTTCATTTGGCAAATTACCGCCGGTCAATTGCTTTGAGAGGGGAGTCGAGGGGTATGCGAAGAGATGGTGATTATTTCTTGGCAGGAGAATACTTTCGGAGACAATCGAACCTTTTTATTTTATCCTCTTCCATTTTATCCCGCAAACTGTAGGAGTTCGGCCGAAGCCACTTTTCCTACCCCCTCTCTCAGCCTCTGCTTCGCTTAAATTGGTTGCTAATTGGAGGGCTTTGAGTCGCTTTCAAATGATCGCCAGACTGTGAGCGCACGGATATCATTAATTATTTCCTCTGATGCGTTAATATTTGGGGAGAGAATATCCTCCCTCGGGGAGCAAAGTTTTCACATTTAATTCGGAGTCTCTCGTCTGAAATTTCATCGAGAGTCAATCGCGCCTTTTGCCGAGAGAGGGAACTTCAATAGCTCGGCTGCGAAAGGCACCTTATTATTCGATGATGATTCATTAATGTTTTCATGACGCCTCGAAACTTTGACAATTATAAAAGAGGCACGGAAAATAAGATGCTATGAAAATTTAAAACGGTTGCGCTACTAATCGGATAGCTGATCCTTAACTCAATTTAGTATCCAGTTAGTTAGGTGGAGCGGATTAAACAAGGGTTTAGTATACATAGCGGCGAACTGAAAGAACTCATACACATGCTTTCTGACGAGTGCAATTTAATGATCACCAAACAAAAAATTATGTTATTCCACTATACAATTAATGCATTTTCTGAGTGCGTATTCTAAAACGTATTCTAAAACGTTACTATAATTCGTTTTGACATACTATTCGTTTGATAAACGATGTTAATTCTGACGCTGGAACATTGTTCATTGTCATGTCATCAAAGGATATCCCATGACTCCGTTACGTAAATGTGGTGAATGTAAATTAGTATCAGTTGAACATGATAATAAACAACATTTTAATGAATAAAATTGTGATTATAATGTTGATGATAATTCACAATGTGATTTACTTAGAAGTATAATTTTTCGAAATTAGTTTGTCAAGTGATATAGTATTAAACACAAAGAAAAGAAACTGTAAATTTCCACACTAAAGGATTTTATTTTCCGACTGGTTTCGGCACAAAGCAGCCGGCAATGTTCAGGTCAATTTATTTGTGTTTAGAATGTCTTTCCACGAAGTACGGCCGAATATGATAGAATTTAGATATAGTAATACTTCCAATTAATTATTCTTTATGATATTCATCATAACATTATGTTTTATTGACTATATAGCAATCGTATGCAATGGTAATCGTAATATCATGGAGCCATATTTATCGCATTTGTGGGATAACATTTCTACTACTACGAGTACATCCTACTGGAAAATAATTATTGCCTGGTCACGTATCACTAAACGGTAAAGAAGCAAAATTGTTTTACTATTGCAAGCGCTATGAAGAAATTCTACTTATCCAGACCTTACGCGGAAATAATAATGCTGCTGCTACGTTTTAAACTCTTCCAGAAAATAACCGCATCAAGGAAGCATGCGGTAAAAATCGACTCGTTTCTAAAAGAACGGAGTTAACGAAAAATAACACGGTGAAGATAAAGCAGGTTCTTTACCAGATAGGGTCCTAAGGCAGCAAATCATCTCCTTTATATATCCTCACGGCGCTGTTCGCCGTCGCTCATACAAAATAAGGCACCGATTGAACCCAAAGGAAAAAGAAACCGCGGAGACCACAAGCGGCGGGATAGACCTCCGATCCCACCTCATAGAGTCAGCGGGAAGCGGAAATACGAACTCAGGGGCCCTATTCAATTTCTCGAGGGCAATTTGAACCTCCAAAATGTGCTGAGGCATCCCTCCACCTAAAACCCACCCCAGTACAGTATAATGAAGTCTGTTGAATGTATTGAATTCTAAAGCCTTAATATCGGCGGAAAAGATATTTGTCGCTATTTGACGCGGAAGTGGAAAGCTGGATATCAAAAGGTAGTAAGCGTCGAGTAATAGGAAAATAGCGGAGGGAGCACGAAATGGCGGACGAATACACGAAATCCTCCCATACATGGAGCGGGAAAGAGAACTTTTGATTATGAAATAGCAATGGGATCTGGAAATGGAACATGCTGGCCATCAGAATGAAGACCTTAAGCTCGCGAGCCATTTCTTTAATGTGTATCAAGGAAACATGTTATAGGGAGAGGGGCATACGAGGAAATGGAAAGAGAGGATGCGGAAGAGAGGCGGTGGGTAGGGAGTGAGGTCGTTTATCTTCTTCCTTTAAACACTCAAAGTCTGCAGATCTCGCCGCGTTATTCCGGATGGAGGGACGAACCCCAGGTGCAAACTCGTGGGGGATTTCTGAGTGAGGGAGGAGAGGTTTCGGGAAGTTAGGGTAAAGTGAGAGGCATAGATTGGCAAGAGGATGAGTGGAGGAATTGGAGAAAAGGAGAGGAAAGAATGGATGAGATGGCGGAGGGAAACGGAGCAAATTTCCAAGACGGATCTGCCCGCAAATTGATAAGAGCTGTATCGTGGAGCGGAAGTTGATGAAATCTCCATACACGCGTTGATTTTATAAATCTTGAAATATCTCTATTCACAAAAAACAGCTGTGATAAAAAGATAACATTCTGAAGTGGTCCATGGAATTGTGCGAATGCATAAATCATGGAATGATTTCTAAATAGTATGATTTACTATAATCATTTGATGATTCAAATGCAAATAAGAAATATTCAGATGGAGTAAATAATTCCATTTTTGATTGAATTTCCAATATTTGATAAATTCAAATTTTAACATATCAGTCATGATTATTCTATACTCGTTACATATATCTAAATAGTTTAATTATGCTCCTGCATGCATTAAGTTTCCTTAGAGTAGAACTCAATACGGAATTCTAGAGAACCTTTGAATAAAATATTGACATGAGAAGTTGATAGCTATCGCTTTAGTGCTACATTTGATTGTAAACTACAGAATATCAATATTTTCAATTAGAAATTAGATGTGCGAAATGTGAACAACTTCGACAAGAAAATAAATTAGCCATCTGTGTTAGTAAAAGATTCGACGAAAGAAAGTAAACGCTTGATGAATATCACATTGGACAAGGATATTTAAATCCGAAAATGGATGAATGAATTTGGAAAGGCCATCCAAACAAAAGGCTGTTAAACTGTAACGCGAGGGTGAATGATTTGCATGAGTAATGGTATGTTAAGCATCAGAATTTGGTGCCTTAACCTTTGGATGGCGATCTTTAAATGTCACTCTAGGACAATTAATTGCATTTTCAACGGAAATTAGGAAATGTTTTACGCAGAATCAGGAGATAATTAAGGGTGCCATATGCAAGCAAAGAAGAATAATGTACCGCCACAAAAATGAAGAGAAAAGCGGAGAATCCATGTCGGTGTCAACTGTGCGAAATAGAAAATTACGCAAAAAAAAGACAAATTGTTATGACTGTATCAGTGTTTATCAAGAGCCCTGATGTTCTATTCGTGCAAGTTGTTTTAAAGGGCAGTATTTCAGAATAAGGTACATCCCGATGAAGATGCAAGCTAAACATTTTCTTTAAATGACGATTTAATGAATATTAACATTTTTGAAAAAATTAAGTTAATCTAATTGTGAAAGTCATATTAACCATTGCTGTACCATTATCTCTGAAAAAATAAATTGGATTTATTAAACTTTTATATTGTGACGTTCTTTCTTATATGGAAGATGTGGGGTCGACTCCACCCAACGCGAGTACTGACGTGACAATTTGGATGCGATTACTCGAAGAGAGAAGAAAGAAAAAGAAAGAAGAAATGTTAAGTTTTACTTGAGTGATCTGATTGAGATGCATTAATCTTTAAAAAATTGCTTGATGCCAAAAATAAGCTTTAAAGAGAGGCCAAAAATCTTTAATCAAATATTGTAGAGTTGCAGTGATATCGAATGATTGCGGGCTTTGAAAGGAAGTTTGGCCGCAATCCAATTGCTTTGTTTGCTCTGCATTATCATTTGGGTCAGCTATTAAAATGTAGAACCAAATGCTAATTGAAGACATATGCTTAGCCATGATGTCATTTTAAGTTCACAATGGCAACACGACGCTGGGAAATGAATAGAGATCGGAGAATAGTATTCATACGGTGTATCAATTCAAAGTCACAAGTGACCGGGTTCGTTGTAAATTTAACAAAAGGGAATCGTGGAAAATTTGAATTTGCGGAAGCTGATTTTACGATGTTTGCTATGAGAAACGAAATAGTATTCATTGAATTCAAATCAGTGACGTTCAATTACATTCATAAATAAACCTAAAGAAATGGCGTACGGAACGGGATTGTAAAAGAAACTGAAGAAACACTATTTATTTTCATTTTATTCATTTAAAAATAGAAATCAGTAGCTCATCGTGATGAATGAGAAGGGACTGGTCTTTTACTGGAACAAGTAGAGGTATTAAAAATCACAAAAATGATTAAAATTCATGCATGATCAAATATGCGAATAAAGGATTGACTGAGTCAATTATATGCACATTTATTTCTTTGACCAGCCGCCCTGAGTATCAAGGAAGTAAGCATGACTCGAAGAACAATGCTACGAAGAAAGGAGAAAAACATGGGAGGAAGGGAAAGGCTGATTCAAGAGAGAGATTCGGTACGGGAGTAGATTAGTAAGGAGTTAAGAAATATTTAAGCAGCGGAGTAGGTGCGTTCCAAAGGTAATGTGTTAGAAGGGGGAGGAATGAAGTTACGGAGGGGTAGAAACTGAACGGAAAGAGGTACATTGCAAGCTTTGGGTGGGAAAGAGGGAATTTCGGGTTGTGCTATTTTAAAGAGCCGCCAGGAGCTTGATGAAAGAATGGAATGCAGGAGGGGCGGGACATGGAAGGGATGGGAACAGGGGGATTAGTGGTAAAGGAGCGACGGAAAAAGGGTTGATTAATGAGCGTGTTTAGGGGTTAAAAATGAGATGGGAAGAGGAGAGTTTGGGAATGTGGTGTGAAGGAGTGGGGGCGAAGCGCTATGAAAGCAGCGTTGAGAGGGATCCTCTTAATCCTTCAAGGTGTGAAGGATATCGTTTGCTAAAGGATATATGGATTAGGATGGCGGTTGAGTGGCTTGGGAAAAAGCTACTTGCCTGCTAAAAGATTCGTCATGATACTCCCTCAGGTATGAAGTCTGGGAATTGAACTGAAGTAGCTTTTTCGTGGTTCTCTTCAAAGAGTCAAACAAAATCTGATTTTCGCTCATTGTTTCTTTTAGAAAGAAAATAAATACCTTTATAACCCTTCTGTTACCATATGTTTGACAATCGAAATTCGTATAATTTGTCTCTTCGTACTTCGTAAAAATGGTTAATTAAACGAAAACTTCAGCAACTGATAGTGAGACTAGCTTGGGTTTTATTTTGTTTACTCAGATTTATTGTCTTCTACACTTCCTAGTAGTATTATTGTGAAATGTACTTCGACAGCTGAGGTCAACTCTCACATATGGGTTTCCACCGGGAATCGAACTTGGGACCGTCTTCATCAAAGTCGAACGCGCTACCCACATGGCTATCCGGGAGCCCTCTAAAATTACTTTGGCTTTTAAATTATTTTTGGCTTCGTTTTCAGTAAGTTTTTTACTCTCCACAGACATCAGTTTTCTTTAATAAGCATCAACTTCCTCCTGCAGCCATAACGTTGTTTGTGTTGTTCTGGTGGGACGACTCAATAGATAGAGCAACCAACAGGAAATTGGGAGACCCGGGTTCAAGTCCCGGTTCATTCAGACTTTTTTACGTCCGTTTCTCTTTGGGAATGTTCCTAGACTTTGGGAATGTTCCTAATGAACTAAGTATCAAAGTGTACTCAGTCTAGTCTTTTCTAATGAAACTTCGTGCTGACAACCGTTGGTGTTTTCTAGTTATGTCTATTTGGCTTAGCAAGGAGAGCAGGATTGAAATATCTCACTCCTCATCTTGCCTAACAAACCTTTTCAAATTTCGAGCCAATCCTACGGTTGAGATTAGTAAAATCTTGCAAAATTCGTTTTCTCGAAACTAAAAACAAACAACTTTACTCAAGGTATTGAATTAATTTTTTTGGTGGTTCCCAATTTTCCTTTGACATATAAACTTAATATATTCAGCGTATTTTTGTGCGCTTGGAATTGAATTATATTCTAAACTATATTTATCACGTGCTAATTTTTACTTATTTGCTATGAGTCGCCCACATAAATTTGGTGTTTTGTAATGATTAGACACCAATTTAGATTATGAATCAGTTTTTCTCTTTAGATTTGTACAAGACGTCACTTAGATGTCTTTCCTTGAAACTTAAGCATTCTACATCGGGCGGTGCTATTCAAGAAGGGCGATGATATTTCTTATTTAAATAGTTCCCGTTTCAAGAAGGAATGCATTTTGCGATGACATAAAGGTATCTTTCATTATAGATAATCAATTGACATTTCAATCTTTAAAACATGTATTCCAAATACATGCAAATCAAAAAATAGGAAAAATATTCCTTGTTAGTTAATAATTAAAGTGATCAATTATAATAGTGAAGTGGAACTCTAAATTATTTCAGAAATAATTTATTCCGTTTCTTTAACCTTCTTCTAGAAAATCAGAATTCTAGATTTGATTTCTCGAATATTCGTCATACTTTAAATCTCGTCATACTATTCCACAATTGACAACGAGCATCATTATGACGTCGGAGGCATCGTTGTTAGCTTTATGATTTAGACAGCGTTACAGTAAAATAATTGCAAGTTGATTCAGACACAATTCACTATTATCATACAAATTAATACTTGCAACACCTGAGTGGACTTTCATCCACGACTCATTCAAAATGTATCACAAAAGTTATCTCAAAGGATAATTAATCGGATCTTCCAATTACATCTCAACGGTTAATAAAAAAATGAAGGCTTGGAAACAGAAAAAGGTAATTGAATTAACAACTTATTGGAAAAATGGAATACGGAGGATGTGGAAGTGGATCGCTCCCGCCAACTGCCAATAAAATTAAAATGAGGTAAATATTCTATTACAAAAACGAACAACCTATAACTAAAATATCTAAATCCCATTAATAGATTGGATATTTGTACTCTTTGTTCCACCATTGGAAACGTGGTAACTCTTAGATGACTTGATTTCTGCATGATGACGTATGCTAAATTGAGGGAAGATTAAATTTATCATTCATTCGTCCCTCTAAGGCAGGAAATGAATTCGCTTCATTTAGAAATACCTCGAGGAGGTTAAGCCACATATAGTTTGCCCTCATTGTGAATTCAGCTGACATGGAGTTTGTAATTAAATTTGGAAATATAATTTCTGTCACTCATTCTATGATAAATTAAAATTAAATTGAGAGTAAAACATTTTGTTAGAGGGACATAAAGCATCGGTCAGGACAGTGTAAATGGAAAATCAATTCCCTCAGGTGCTCAGATAACATTTCTATTAGCTTACATTATCGCAATAAATAGTGTTTTCTCTCAAAGTCATTACAGGGCATAAATGTTGAGATTGATACCAATATGCACATTGTAATGTGCCGTATTTTGTATTTTACTGCATATTTTCCTTCTACCTTCAAGACGTTGTAAATGAAAGATCCTACTGCTGCTATCTAATGCATATGCGAAGGATGAAAGGAAGATGTATACAGGATACATACCAAACGGGGGTAATTCTTTCACATTGAATCGCAGGAAACATGAAAAAATACACTTTGGACTCGAAATTTCTTGTCAGTGGGATTATCAAATGTTGATATCAAAATATCAAGTAATTGGCATTTAAGAATGTTCCCATTTTCGGTATAAAACCATGAAAAATGAAAACTTAAGGGAAAAACATTAAAACAATCCTGAATCTTTTTAAAGAAAAACACCAGATCTTAAAAGAAAGAAAACACACTTCCTAACTGATAAAACAGATTTTTATCGACTAGATTTAGCGAGTCGAAATTTCAGGTGAGACCTGAATATGTCAACTGGTTGACGAAATTAGTGAATGAATGAAAATGTCCTATGGAATGTACGAAGTATTGTTTCTTTTAAGATATGTAAAATTCCACAGTCTCGCTTAACCATATAAATTTTAATAATACCAGAGTTAAAAGTAAGAGTAAATGGAGTTAAATTAGCGAGATATCTGAGGAACGAGTCACGGGCTACCGCATAGCCACGTGGGTAGCGCGTTCGCCTTTGGTGAAAGCGGTTCCGGGTGCGATTTTCGGTGGGAATCTACATGTCCAAAATGACTTCAGCAGTCGAAGCCCTCTGAAAAATAATATTGCAGCAACAAATGAGTTACAAAGTTCAGGATTAGAAAGTTTTCATGGATTTAAAGAAGTAATACTCGTATTTCTTAATGGTAAATACATGAGTAACCTAAATTTTACATACATCATTAATAGAATGCATTCTGTGAAATTTATAGAAAAACGGTAATAGGTAAAAGCAATGCTTAGAATCACCTCCACCTGCAGAGGTAAACTGAGGTCCAAGCAATCGAAAATCGAAATTCTTTCAATGAGTTGAAATATCCAACAACTACCTAGTAAAAATTTTTTCCTTAAAAACTTATTATCAACTTCATACTATTTATCTACTCAAAATTATAATGTCTGATATTTATATCAGCCTTAGCAGTAAATTTTCAGTTAACATTAAGAAGCGAAATGCTCCGTGTTCACGATACAAGTATTCAATCACGATATTGCGTGCTATCACATAACCACATATGAGATAATCATATTGCACGAATCCACAAAATTTGCCCATCAATAAAAAACTTCTACTTCAAGAGATAGTAATGTTTTTTCTGCAAGAATTCTAGCGTACCGAATAAAAGGCTGAATTTTCAGTAATAGTTTCTCGTCAATGGATTTAACGGAAATATCGTCTAGAATTCCTCGAGTAAAAACTTCAATCATCTGATACATGTCGCCTCCTTTGGTTGACAAATAGTAATATCAATCTATGCTTCGTGATATAAATCACAGCGTGTGGCGTTTTCCCACATCAAGGGTTTTTCTCCGAAAACCTCAATGGAGGAGTTTTTTCCCACAACCCAATTCCTTTTATTTATAATTTTCTCTTAATTTGCGTTTTTTGTATTAATTTAGGTTTAGCATGATTAGAAATTAGGACTTTAATAATTATATAAATTACCATAGTAGTTAGTTGTAAGTTGACTTTTATTGTAATAATTTTTAGATCATTGACTCAGAGGTTATGTGTAAGAGGCCCATTGGGCATAACCTCGCCGTAAGGGTAAATAATTAAAATAAGTATAATGAATAAAATAAATAAAATAAATAAAATAAATAAAATAAATAAAATGAATAAAATAAATAAATCAATAAAATTAAATTAATGAAGTAAAATATTCGAGCTGAAATCCATCCGGATATTAATTTAAGCGCATATTAATATCAAATTAAAACAAAACAGAGGAAAGGAATTCTTGAGAATCTGTTACATCTTTCTTCACGTACCTATCTATGGTTTAGAATTATGAGAAAATGAGTAATCTTCATTAATAGTTGGAAACAAGCTAAGAAGGACTTCAGAAATAACTATCTTACCTAACAAATAGAAAAGAAGGTTATCTCTATATCTATAGTTACCTCTATAAGTAAAGGATTGTTCCACTGTTTGGCTCGTTTGATAGGGAAGCAAAGTGGTGTGATATGTCTAAACTGAATGAACATGAGAATTGACCCAATCATTTTTCTTTGCAGAACGGAGGTAGAGGAATCGATCGCGTCGAATTAAAGAAAGTAATAGAGGAAAGTAATCAAAGGGATACGACCGCTGAGAAGACGAAAGGTAATAAGTTTTGAGTATTATGACTAGGGTCATAACCAGACGTCCCGATTTTCCACATCGGTTCAGAAATATCCTGCTTTCTAGTATTCACGGAAAGGAAAGTAGGAATATTGTTGTAATCTCTCTTCAACCAATCTCTGATTTCGTTAAGCCGTCCTGGCTACCACTTCCTACCTTTGAAAATGGTACGTCAATTCACCGTCCCAATGGTCTTAGTGGTTCCTTCAGTTTTTTATTTTATATTTTTTATGTTATGATTATATATTTTAGTATTTGTAAACTGGACTCATTCAATCGGCGGACTCTGCAGGTTGCCTATACTCCAGGGACCATGATATTTCCCCGATTATACCAATTTGATAGACTTGCATAGCTCGACATATTCGATATTTTCCTTTGGCAAGTCTGAGTGCTTCAGTTGCTTTCGCTGTTTCATCATTTTCCTGGTTCTGTCGCTGAATTTCTTATCCTTTGGTCTTTTTGGTGTACTTGCTACTTCTTCTGCCGCTGCTTTCACCACTTCCATGACTTTGGCTTCCAGTTTTACTTCTTGAAGTGCTGAAAACCTATTTCTAAGTTCCAGCTGGAACT
>KZ312454.1:222558-259307 GCA_000376725.2 Ladona fulva | reverse complement strand
CAAGATATTCAAGCATCACCTGGGGCTGCAAAATCCTGCGGGTGAAGATATAGATTTGCAAGTTTATAATTTAATAATGTATCTTCTATATTTATTTTATTTCCATACATTGAAAATTATACGATTCATAAGCCCACAAATCAACAGCCAATCGACGAAAACAAATTAGCAATAGAATATCAATGGAATTAGTGAACAATTAATTTGACAGAGTACTTAAAATAAATAAGAATTCTTACATACATTGCATTACTCGAAAATTCTATAGTTTTGTGCGTGTTTAACAGTACTGTTTCATCGCCTATTTGGATGGTATCTATCACAAATGAATTTATTTCCTGGCCATTCCAGAAGTAGAAGAAGCAATAGAGACATAGTGAGTAGAATGGTCCAAGCAAAGAGAGCATTCTACGAGGATAAAATAACTGCAGACAGATAATAAACGGAAAAAACTATATAAAGAGCGTCCTTTTGTACAACTGAGAAACAAGTCGCGGAAGCAGAGAAGAGAATATTAAAAGCGATGGAAATGAGGTACTGAAGGAGAATGGCGAAAATTGAATGTTCAGACAGAGTAACAATTGAATAATAAAAAAACAAGATTGATGATACAACTTTGTCTTTATTCCTCAAATAATAATTTGACACCGCCAGTTTCGACGTGTTCACGTCATCTTCAGGTGTGAGGTACCTAGGAAGCGAAGGAAATATACGAGGGATGGAAAAAGGTCGGTGAAGAAGAAAAAGGAACGGATTACTTGAAGATGACGTCAACACGTCAAAACCAGTGATGTCAAATTACTATTTGTGGAATAAAATTAAGGTTGTGTTACCAACTTCGTGTTTTCAGATAAAATTCCACGAAGTCAAGGCCGCTGTGATTGAATGAACAAGTTCTTTGATGAGCAAATGAGGAAAGAAACATTGATGGAAAGGAGAGAAACTTAATCGAACACACATTACAGCACGATAGTCTGTGGAAAGCAGAATTGGAAAGAGTGGTTGAGGAGAGATGACAGAGGAAGACCTACGTTAGATTATGAGAGTCAGGTGGTATTAAAGTTAGGAATTATGAGTTTCAATCGACCGGCTGGGAACAGGGTCGCCTGGACATCTGCAACAAAACAACCTTCTGTATTTTAATATATGACATCTATTATACAAGCTTCCCGCACCACGTCTACAGGAAACAAGCATAAAGAGAATTTTAAATCCGGGGTTTTCCATTTAGCCCGCTGAGGATCTAGAGCAGCTTTTAAAAACTCCCCGTCGTATCTCCGTTAATCCATGGAGGAAAACTCATACGGATACAGAAAGAGAACATATGCATACGAATCATAAGACTTAAAATAATAAATGAGGAGAGTTTTCTGTAAAAATTAATCTAACACTCTTAGTCTTACATGTTTCTGTAGATCCGGACGATGCGATGAATTAACGAAGATACATAGAAGCTGATTTGATACCTCACTGAATTCAATTGTTCATAAAATCTCAAATATTCTTCAAAAACAGAACCCAGAGAATTAAAAAGAATCTAGAGGTATAAAATATTCCTATAAGGCATTAAGCATTCCATTATATAACATTTACCTTTTAATGGTAACCTGTATTGATCCGTGAAGGAATCCTTGTTATGTCTGCCTTCCACTAACCTTGCATACATATAATTGAAAACTACATTCTCTTGTTCCTAGTCGCCAGCCCTATATTCTCCACCATCGACACCTTTACGTTCTACCGCATTCCGCCAAGCAATAGTTCCTTGCTCCCTGGCTTGCTATTCATTAACGTCAACCACATCACGTCCACTCATAATCACCATTCCCCCATTCGGTCTCGTATTATGTCCACTTTAAACGCTACTGTCTGTCATTCTCGCTCATTCAATCAATCACCGCAGGCGTCCACGTTAAGCGAGACCAGTCCCATTATTTTTCGCGAGCATAATGCCTGCTCCACTCTCGTTCTCGCTCCCTCATCATACATTATAGGACATAAGTGCGAGGTGGGATCTTCAAGTGCCCATCCAAGAGGTATAATGAATTTATTATCGTCTTATCTATGAAGGTATGTGCTTCTTCGTACCATCTAAACTAATGACGCTTTTTATGAGACGCAAAAAAGGATGCTAACAAACAATAGCTTTGCTATGTTCCTCAACCCCACTAACGCAGACGCGAATATAGTTTAACGCAATTTTAACCATTTCACTAAAAATTCCTAAACATCTACGAATAAACATTTAATGCTTTTTGCGACAATTCATCAAAGGTTTAATCAATCAGAATTGTCATTAAAAAGAGTGTTTAAGAGCGTATTTCAGTCATGAATTCACAGGGGAAATAAACAAGTTATAAAACAATAAAGAAGTAGTTCCTATGACTGAAGACAGCTTTGAGGAAGCAAAAGGTATTTAGCATAGAAACTCCTCTAATGTTCAAATTCTTACGCACGACCGGTTTCGTTACTTCGTAACATCATCAGGCCTCCTCAAATATAATTTTTTCACTGACTTTGGCGGTGAATTTTGTACTTACACTATGTACACACTGAATGACCATAAGATATGTGATGAACATATAATTTCCCATCGGATGGTTTGCAAGTTATTTTTGGATCCCAGTTGTATCGCATGTACTATTTTCCAAAAATTCATCAAAGCTCTTTCGTGGCTACTTATGATAATAATGATTCGTACTGTCCTGACGAAAAATAACTAACCTTCTGAATTTTTTTGTAAATATTGTTCATTCGTTAATTGCAATCTTCTACGTTTCGACTTCTTTCTTTTATCCTAATGTTCTAGCGGGTTTCTCCTCTCTCTTCGTTTGTTTCCTTACTGTGAAAACATGTTTTTGCTATCACAACAAATCACGTTTTTCTTTTATCCCACAAATACTGATCTTAACATTTCTTAGTTCATTTAAAATTACCTCATAAAGGTAAGTGCTGAGTTGTTAATCACCTGTTCCGTATTTATAGTCCATTATATTAGACAACGAGTTAGACGTAACGTGTGACATCTCATCAGAACTACCCCGAATAGGTTGTATTTTATATAAACACGTTACGAAATTAGAAAAAAAATCGATATACGGTTACCTCTGTAACATAATCTCTGGTAATCATTTAATCAGAGTTGAATACTGCGTGGTAATGGGGCGTAGGTAAAATTTTCTTTCGCGACACCGGAACCCTAAAGCGTACGTAAAATCTTCATTTTAGGAAACAAAATTACACTCACATACCGCGACTTCCATCGATCCACATATTGATCAGGACCATAAAGCCCGTGAAATCCGTCAGTGATATGTAAGCAGAATCAACCGAAGAAATCAATTTATTTGATGGAAGACTACACTTTCTTTTCTCATTGACATCAAAAGATAAAGCTTCGCCTGGACAGAAGAAAAAGAAAACATTTCCAGCGTCAATTAAGGAGGATATTCCAGCAGTCTTCCCCAATGCGAAACTGGAAAACTAATGGGGATTGACCCCAAGAGGAAAGAATCCGAATTTTCTACGCAATTAAGCATAGCAGTCCTAAAGGAATCAATAGCCAGGGAACGCACCACCATCAAAGCCGAGTGACCAAGTCCAAGATAGTAATCAAGCGGAGACTTCATAAAGCAGTTTTTCGGAGAATTTTATTCTTCTTTCTCTTAAAAGACTCGAGAATGCCTCGAAAAATCAACTCCACATCCTATTGATCCAAAGTCTCTCGACTTTAAGAGATGAAATTGATATCTTTCCGAATTTAAAGATGATCGCCCATTCAGTCGCGACAGACTGACAAAGAGACATTGATACAATAGGTCTGAAATATGTCTGAATAACACGCTCCTCAACCACCACCGTCAATAGGAAACCATTTTTCAACCGACGTCCTTTTCAAACAATAATTTCGAAAACGACGCATTGAAAGATATGCGTTTATTATTATTGAACTTTTAAAGGATGTGAAACAGAATTTTTTGGATGAAGATTAACACAATATGAATGCGGTTTTAAGGCACGGGTTAAAGAGACGGTAAAACTTGGGGGGCGCTGCATTGCAAAGGAAAGTCACGAAAGGGCAGTACCAGGGCGTGCCCTTCGTGCTACCGTGCGACACACTTTTCAGCCGATATTCCCTCGGGCCACTCCACTCTGCTCGGTTCGTTAGGAGAATTCTCTTAGGCCACCTCTTTTTATGAACTGCATACACGCGGATCCAACAATGCATCGATGCAAATCCCCGCATTAACCCGCTAGAGCGACAATGAGAGGGAAAGATGTTTTCAGATTTTAGACGGCGCTGAATTCTGAAGTAAAATGGATAGAAAGGTTATATTGAATATGGTAAGGCGTAACCTCGTGGAAGGCCATAACTAATGAAATGATAAAAACTTTGTAATCTTCCACAGAATATTTTTTAACGGCGGACTAGTCGTTATTAAAAATATTCTGTGCAAGATTACAAAGTTTTATCATTTCATTATATGTATACAAACATTTTCTTGTAATTACGGTTTGCTTTATCTTGCTTAGTGTATAGTACAAGACCATAAATAATTTTTGAATAGTGTACCATTTTGTATTCGTTGCATTTTTAAATTCCAATCCTGTTTGTGCTTTTTCCGTAATTTGCTCCTCCGCGAATCAATTCAAACGGAGGCAGTGATACGTAGGCGAAGGGTGAAACAGTGAAGCAAGATGGCAGGAAGACTGAAAGGGACTCGGAAAATGAACGCAGGAATGGGAATGAGAGAAAGATAGGAAGAGAAAGCAAGCGTCACGGCGGTAAGGGGCCCAAGGTACTTGGGGAATTCGCTACAATCTTGTTACGACACTAACGAACCAGCAGGGAGGGGCAGGAACTAGGGGGTGTAGGAGGCGGTAGGGGAAAAAGGTGATGCAACGGCGGAATGGGTGAGCACGTGTGTGTGGGAGAAGGCTGATGTGTTAGGGTTCAGGAGGCCGAAGACGAGGAAATCAGATGACGTTGACGGGGTTTGGACGGTGAATGCCAAGATTGCATCCTTCGCCCTGTGTCTCTCCTCTTCCGTGCCCGTTCCCGAGTGGAAAATATATAAACTCATCGCTCACTTTTTTGCTTACATATTGCTGCGAGGAAATGGTGAATAAACCATATTTGGGAGGGCCTTTTAGGCGGGAATGCGTAACTCGATTGAGTCAAAATTCACGGGGGAACTGTGTTCCTTTCGGGAGTATGCGATTCGTTGTGCATGTATTCATAAGAGTTTCGGTGAATTAGCGATGTTTTTCCTCTGGCATACATTGAAAGATGAAATATGAATGCAGTTTTCATTTATCGCCTGATACGTGATAGAGGAAATGTATGTTTGATTTTTCAAGCGTTGTTTACGACTGTTAAAATATAGAAGATAGTGAGGTATGAATGATGTTGATCAACAGTATTCCTTTTGGTCACTCCATGTCAAATACTGTGTAATTGATGAATAGTTGCATGAATTTATTTTTATTATAGTTTTTTAGCTACGTGAGGAGAACAATGGCAAACTACCTCACTCCTCGTCTTGCAAACTGTGCCACATTCCCTCTCCAGAGCTTCCGTTAGATGATAGTGGAGATACGAAGTATATGACGCCGTCTGGTGTGAATTCTTTCCCCTAACAGACGGAAATAATAAATTGTGGATTTGTAATTTGATAATACCGCTCGTTTTTATAAACTTCATGTACAAAAGTGGGTGGGTTTTTATGTCATAACATCAAACATATATCCTCGTTGTAGAGCAGTATTAAATGGAAGCATTTCCTGTTTGCTGAGTAAAGAATGCTATAGGAAATTTCTGCTATTCATGAGACATCCATTCACATCCATTCATGGATATCGCTCCACGTATTTCAGATATGTGCATGGCAATAATTTGCAAAAACGGCCAATATGTTTATCACCCTTTTTACACCACGGGGCGAAGCAATAATTTTATGTGATATGTGTGCGTCGGTAAGATGGGTAGGATGTTGCAGCGGCTGTGGACATACGAAATATTTTGGTCGAGATTTTTACGAATTTGAGCACCAGGTAAGATATAGCTACAACAAGGTATGAAGTGAAATGGTAAAATATCCTATTGCAGCTACCCGAAAAAGTGAAATTGGAAACTTCTAAGACCTTTGCAATGAAAAAAGTTGGCACTCTCATTGTTTATTTACGAGTAGATTATTGATGTATCATTTCATTAACGATTTTATTGATTAGCGGTTTATTACAAACTACAGATTACAACCAGTATTCCTTATTATAAATTATTTGGGATAGTCAATCACTTCATTCATTCACATCCTGTGCATCAAGGATAATGTATTTTCTATCTCTATACAAATAAGGACTTCATTCATTTTCCACAATTCTTTTATTTATAGCCTCCAAATATATTTTATTAATAACGTCATGTTCATCAGTTGAATTTTTTAATTAAAGCACGTAAAAAGAGAGTCATTCTTTGAAATCAGCCAATTAAGCCTGCTCGCAGCCGTTAAGGATGTAGCAAGGGATGTTGGGGTGAAAGATAAAACCAAGATTTAATGATATTATAGTGAAGTAAAATTAACTGCTACATATGTAATACAATGCTAGCTTGTGCTAGATAATCATTATCTCACTAATATTGAAAACTAGATAATCTTATCGAATTTCAAACTTCAAAGCAATGATGCACAAAATAACGGAAACAGAAAGCAATTATTGCCGATTAAAAATCCAGTTCTTGTGCGAGTTATTGCAGCAAAAGTTTACACGGAATAATTACGGAGAACGACCTTCTTCCATCCCACTGAACTTGGGATGAGCATCACTTATTTAGCATAAAATGGAAAGGAGATGAAGTGTAAATGCCTAATACAGGAACAAACAAGTTTTACGGGAGAGGAATTAATTGTCAATAGCCATCCCGCGAAATTCTAAGCCGAAAATTAAAAACAGCTGAACGGGAAATGATCGGAGGCCACCGCAGCTGTTCGACGGCCTGCCAAAATGTTGACGTTTTTAGCTTTCGAGAGCCAATTTGATCCGCCAATCTCCCGCGCCTCAATTCATTAACTTTTTGCAATTTGGATGATCCTTCCCTTTCATTTTGTGGCCTCAATAAATCGGATCACAGGAGTGGGTGATGATTGAAAAACAGATCAGCGGCAGTTCAGGTGCTCGTTTCCTCAGGAAGAGAATAACCCAAAAATCACTCCAACATTTGGAAGGTAGAGCTTCCATGCAAAAATCATATCGTAACGTAATTAACTGACATAAACTTTTATGGTTTAATTTTGTTTCGTTTCTGAGGTTGATCATACAAAATTTGTGTGCGTGATGGAGAATATCATCTTTGTTAAAGGATTGTAACACCAAAATCCATAAGAAGGTTAATACTCTTAATTGCGAAGAACACTATTTTACTAATTGGAATAACCATTTTTTAATATAAGTAATAAATACTGAAATACATCGACAACTGGTTAAGATCCTTATTTTCTTCCTTAATAAGCTGTCCAGATCATTTCCTCATGCTGCAATTTAAACGTGAAGTGAGAACTTGGTTTAGTCATGCATTAATATCGTTAAGACCTTCTACTACCCACAATCATATGACGAAACTTTAACTTATAGGGAGTGTCGCAATTGGTGCCAAAATTTTCAATGATAACGTGGCTGTTATGTCTTGATAGAATGATTTTGATGGAATGGTTTTCATGGATGTTTTTTGCAGGTTGTATGACCCCAATTTACCGGGACGGAAACATTTTAAGAATTAGAAATTTTGAGTAACAACTTCAATTATGCTATAAAATTCAACAGTGATTATCTCTTATTATTATTATCAATCAAAGGCTGTGGTGTCACAGCACATCACATCATTCCTACATCATAATATATACCCCAAATACATACATACTACATAGGACACAACATAAACCCCAAAATAACTACAATATAAACCTCAAAATAACACAATATATGCAATGCTAATACAGTTATGAAATCATAGAGTCACAGAGTCTTATGGTCTTATAAAAAAATGTTCTATATCTCAATGGGATCAATTTCTTACTCAAATTCATCCTCTGACAATCCATAAGATGCAATTTCCAAGAGAAAGTTCACTGAAGTTGTGTTTTGCCGGAGAAATATTTTAAAAATTGCTTTGACAGCTGAGGTCATTCCACACATATAGACTCCCACTGGGAATCGAACCTGGGACTACTTTTACCATAGGAAAACGCGCTATCTTCTTGTCTATGCAGGAGCCCCATATGTGGTTGGTATCGACTCCAAAAACGAAATTCGATTAAAATACATTTTACCGGATCTTTTGCTTAGATTAAAGGGGTTGAATAAATTAACTCTTTAGGACTAACCCCAAACAACCCTCATGGATTCCGGGCAGGAAGTCGTTTCAAAGTCCGTGTTTTGTTTCGTAATTCTTATTCCTTTTACGGAATAAAAATGCGGTGAAATGGCGTTTTGGAGACTCTTAAAGTTAGATATGAAATGTTAATTCTTTAAAACATCCCAGACGAATTCTTCAACTTTAGGTAACGATAATAGTTACGTTTGTGAAAATCATTAAAAATAAGTAGGACATAAATGGTACATTTCGGATAGAACTGCATTGAATAAACTATGTATGACAATGATTCTATGCAACGGAGGCACGAAATGTAAGAGCATTAGATTCTGAGATGGGATGGTAACATGAAAGGTCCTAATTAAGCTAACCCAGCTAGAATGTGTTATGTGTATGTTTTACTTTTAAAGAGGTTTTAAACATTGAATTTATTCTACGTAACTATCAAATTTAATATTTATGGATTATTGAATGGAATTTAACATAATTTTGTCAGAAAATATCTATCGGGAAAGAACTACCGTTTAAGAAAAAAACATTATGATATTTAAAAATCATTTTCCATAGCGGATGATACATTTTTCCCCTCCAATACCACTTAAAGTTTTATTTACTTACCTTGGCTCCCTAAAAAAAGTATATTTTAATTTTTGAAAACATCTAGGGAATCCAATCAGACCTCTAGGCTCACAAATAAACCGGATTGAGAATCAATCCAGCTATTGACGCGAAGGCATAAATTTTAATTCCTCCAAACAACTTACTTCATTAGTCCTCATATTCCCTCATTCGCCGCTGCCAACAAGAGCCTATTCGGGGGAACTTTTTTATCCCATCCTCCGACACGCACCGTACCTTTCCAATCCGACCTGTGGCAACCCCTTCTAATCCCCCTGAAACCCTCCACCCCTCGGCCCATGCGAAGAATCCCGTCAATGCGAAATCAAGTTACTCCTCCGGTCTCTTCAAATTTCCACCCTCGCCCGTTCCTACGCTGCCTCATCCCGAGTGACAAACTCCTTTTATTTCTGATTCTACCGCCTCCAACTCCTTTCCAATGTTCGATCTCTTCTCCCATCCTTCTACACCCTGACAAAGTTCCCTCTTTCGCCTTCTCTATTCCCTTCCAATTCGTTATCTCCTTCACCCTCATCCTCGCATCTTGGGGTAAGAACTTTTCCACTCTTTCCTCTTTTTAAAAACTTTTGTCTCCTTTACCTATCTGATGCTCACGGCCATTTTCCTCTCCAAGTGGATGTCTTTTGTTATGTGTCCACTTTTGTGTTTTTCTACTGATCTGAATTCATTTCCATTCTTTCCGTTCATTCGAGAGCTTCTATCTGACTTTTGCCACGCCAAAGGAAATCTTTACACTGAGTACAATGAAAAGATATTGGAAGAACTTTTCAACGAAGATTTAATTCATAACATATTGACTATGTATTAACAAATACAAAATTACGATTGCCTCGTCCGGAATGGATCTTTTCAGTATTTAACGATAGTCTGCCTATTGATAAAATACGCTCATTTCTCCAATCGATTTCTCTGAAAATGTGTTTAAATTTAATTAAAAGCTCAATAAATTATGAATATAAATCCATACACATCCATACGTATGCATGTATCCGTACAAGGTATATATCATCATACAAAATGCTGTATTTCATACACTGGCATGATTTTCATTCAATATCCGCTTACATATGAGACATTTTATCTAAAAGATATATCACTCTATAGATGATTTTCAAGTATTATTTAAAAAATGGTTTGGTTTGAGTCTAGGTGGGCAGCATTGTTTGTAATTATTGCCTACAACAATTGATATCGGCGAGGAATAAAAAATTCGAATTGAGTTCTTTTAAAATGACTAGGCGTCGTAACAGGGTAATTTGAAAGATGCGAAGTAGCATGTGAGGTTGTGAAATTTGAAAGTTTAGGTTTCTACTGTCCTTTACGTCTGTCTGAACAAATAATTATAAATAAACTGGCCGATGTCAGTACATGGGTGTTGCAGCAAGAAAAGTTATCAAACAACATTTTATCTTATATTTGCATATAATTTGGAAAATTACATGTGAAAACCAAGGAAAATATAACGGAGGTATTATCACGTTTTAAGATTCCAGGGGTTGTTAGATGAAGGCAAGATTAAGGAAGGTAGATAGAGTTAATTGTTGCAGATATATGCCAAGGCTGCGTAACTTCTTCATGCTTTCTCACAGGCAAATTTTCAATACATGATGAAATTTTCCCATTTGTTACGTTTATTCCTCTGTTTGATGTCTCTTTTCAAGATACATTTTTAGGAAAACGTATGGAAGGATGGTCTAATACTCATCCAACCATTCTCCAATCACTCCTTTCTCCACACAGCCTCTTATTCCAGTCCCACTCTACATCTCTTATTTCATGAGGAGCTCTCTCTCTCCTTTCTTACCACCTTTCCCTTTCAGCGCATTCCTTTTTTTTTTTTTTTTGAGTGGCTAACTCGGTTGTGCCAACGGCCAGGAAAAGCTGCAAGAGGCTACTGGAGGTTTTATTTTTCCCTTTTCTTCGGAGCCGGGAAACTTGGAATAGGACTGGAAACGGAATCAGACGTTTGAACCGGCGGAAGGGAGGGACAGAAGGTTCGGGAAAGAGGTGCTCGGATTCCAGAGCGGTGATGTGGAAAAATTGTGAAGGCTCAGAATGTTGGAGGCGGCTCTCGGGGGGCTGGAAAAGGCGGATGGAAGCAGATCGAATTAACCGGCCTCGGTGAAGGAAGGGATAGAGGAAATGTATGTTTATTCCGAGAGCTCCGGATTAGGATGGGGGTGTGGAAAAAGGAACGGACGCGCCGCGATTGGTTTATCCACTGAGAATCGTAATTTTATTTTATATTCCTCCTTTCCTCTCTCTCCTTATTTTTTATCGCTCTCGATGGTGATAAGCTTTGGGGATTGGAAAATAAATACATTAACACGGAATTTTTGGTCGTCTTTTGCTTTCCTTTAGCTTCATTCCGGCTCAGGTTGACATAGAGCGAATTACGGGATGTGAGTGCGTTTGGATACCCCGACGTGCTTTTTTTGGATCGCGATGGAATTTATTGAGCAGTTTGGGCATCTTTTTTCTCGATACAATGCACTATCCGACGACGATTTTTCAGTTTTCATTCAGTTTAACATTCGATGATCACTTCTTTCTGTTCCTGCTACCATATTTTGACAGATGGGTTTAAGGATATAGGATATCAGTCTCAGTTGTTTGAGTTGTTTGTTCTCTCAGACTTCTACATGAATCTGACAATACGATATAAAATCTCGCTAGTCATGAGCAGCACTGATTAATGCAACCTTTTAGGTCTATACTTATAGATTGTTATGAAAAATTTGATATTAATGCGCTCAACATCGAGGAAATTTGTCACGGTACAAGGCGGAAGACTGACCTTGTCTTGCTTCGTAAGCTTACTTTAGGGGCTTTCTTAGTTAATGTTTGAGGGTTCGAGATTCAAACCAAACCCCAAATCAATGACTTTATAGCCTAAAGGAATAAAAAGTGTGAAAAATAGCGACACGACTGGGACTCGAACCCAGGTCTCCCACTTTCCGGATATTATTATAAACCCCTCGCATAAATATTGTATAACTCTTGGCGAAATGGTTCACAAATATCATTGAAAATGATGGACTCAACTTCCAACTAGACGATGCATTAAAAATTTTTCATCTGATATAATAAGAATAAAAGAGCATACATTCATGTTTGTATAAATTATGTAAAGTGGCTATAAAGTACAAATATACATACCGTTAAATCAATTTTATGCCAATCATTCTTCCCATATAGGTGAAGGATTCTTCAGTCTCTAAGAATACAAGTGTTTGGACATAAAAATCAAAGTGCTAGATTATGTAAAAGTAAACGTCTTTGCTGTTTTAATTACAGAATTCATTGTTTAGTTAAACTTGAGTAAAAAAATCCCTATAGCTGAATTCAGACCATCATAAACGCTTTAGTCTGTTTCATTAACCTAAAAGGAAAACATCACTTATTCCTCCTAAGTATTTACCTGAATAATTTTCAGCAATTGGTGTTCTGCATAACAATAGCCTATTAGAAACTTATGGTCTACTTACCATATTAGTTTCCATTAGGCTAAATACCTTCAAGGTACGAGAGATGTAGAACGTGAATATGATACTCACTCTATTATGCAGATATATCCCTTGAAAACTGTGGAAAATCGCGAGAGTTGATAATTATGTCGTGTATACAAAAGCGAAATTTATTAAGTTTGAGATTTATGAACAATTTACACAGCACAACCCATAAATAAGTCGAATGTAAACATTAAAAATTACTCAATGCGCTAGATTATTATCATATAGTGTGGGTCAATCATGTTTTATAGACCCACATGTTGTCTTAAACTAATAAGCGAATATTTTGGAGGCATTTTTCTCATAATGTCTCACATGCACATGACCATGAGGTCGTACATATTTTACGTCATATTAATATTTTCACAATCTATCAGAGAGATTCAATTCGTAAGGCAATCGCCGTGTGAAAAAAAAAGTAATTCCTGTTCACCTAAGTTATAACTGAGAGGCTTGAGATGACGAATCAAAAATTTTAGTTCGTTTTAATTTGGACTGCGAGAGAGAACGAACAAATATTAGTCTGAAACGCTAGAGTGGGTGCTGCAAATGTCTCATACAGCTATGATCAGGACTTCGTAAATCCTCCCTCACCCTCAAGTACCTGCATATAACACGCATATCACAGACGGTATGCGCTCCGAGCGATTTCGGCTTATCCATTAAACTAGACCATTTTCATTAGCTGTCCTCGGGCGAAAAGTTTCTGTTTGCCGGCACAACTACGGCAACACCGAAACCAGCCAGTTTACTCATCTCTAACGTGCCATCCGTCCCTTGAAATTGCGTGTGTAGGTACTGGCGAGGGCGGTCTTCCGTACGGAATGAACCGGCTCGGCTTGGACGGGAAGGATGGGGGAGCGTATAAGGCCCTTTCAACGCACAAATGTAATTATTCCTCGGAGTAGGTCTCGTCCGAATGGTGGCGAAGGGAAAAGATTCCCATCTTATAAGAAGGGAAAGAGGAGTTCTTCGAGGATAAAGGGAGGGGTGTAGGTTCTTCCATTCCCTCCCAACACTGAAGTCAAGTCGTACATTATCCCATCCACCCACCTTCCTTTAAAGATCAACCTTATCTGCTCCCCTCCCCCGCGTTTCCATCTCCTGGAAAGGTTATACACTTCCGCTGTGTACATCTTTCTTCCACGGTCAATCCCTCATTCTTTCCCCCTTTAAAACAACCCGGCTTCGCCCCGTTTCCCCGTCCTGAGCTGTGCCGCCCCCTACCTTCCCCGAACCCAACTACTCCTCATCCTGTTTTGAATAAAAAGTCGCTCAATCTTTCGGCCCGAACATATTCAGCGTTTGTTTGAATCGTGGCCCTGCCCTCTCTGCTGGGATTTGTCCGAGTTTTTCGGTGTCTTTCCTTTTTTTTTTCGCCCGTATCGGAGATGCGGTCCTTCGCGATCCGGGCGAACGCTTCGGAGATATATTTTCGATTTGACTCGATAAGGGAACGGATTGTTTCCCGGGGCCGTGTTCTCTCCTGAATTTCCAAATGCAGTTTTTTGCGCGTTTATTTTATTAGGAAGTGCGGATTTGTGGCTCAGCGAGGGCGATTTGACGCTTTCTTTTATTCTCAGGAGTGCGATTGGATGCAAAGGTAAGGCATATGTGATTTAGGAGGTCATCGGCTGGAAATCTTTCACATTTTCGCGCGGAGGTTTGTTCGAGGGAACGGTACTGCCGTTTGTTTTCTTTCAATTTGGATAATTGTGTTATGGAGCTATGAAAGAGGGACAAGTTTACATCTGGAAAGATTTAAAGCGCTCTAAAATTCCTTATTAATTTGATCGGATGTTTCATCTACACTGAAGGTGATTTTCAGCATCTACACATATGTATATGGCTGAATGAATACAACCTAAGAATTGCATTAAAAGTGCCACAGCTGTAGTAATTAAGAACGTACTAATGCATGAGTATCGATCGTTTTTTTCAAATATATTTTTCGAGGAATGAGTTTATCTTTTATACTATGAGGCAAAAACCCTTTCTAAACATGGCTGTTCGACTTTAATCGAAGAATAAACATAATTTATGGAGTTTAAAGATGAAAAACAAACAACTTAAATAAGAAAGAGTTGAGAATGGAGCGATATATTTAATGCAATACAAAACGCCTTTATTGTGGTAATTTGGGATTAGAAGGATTCATGTTCCATCTAACCCTTGACAGATCTTGGTATAAAATACGGATACATAAAATGGCGTATTTTATTTTATAAATATACAATGTTTTAACAAGTTCGGTGGAAATAGATATAAGGAAAATAAAAGACGGCTTTGTGGAGAAAAAAAGCTGATTTTTTTCTAAGATTTCAAATTGACGCAAATGTACAAAAAGACCGTCATAAAATAAGTTATTGCAAATTTGTGTTAGAGAGGCATTTATATTTGAACAAAAAATAGAGAACGACAACATCGTCTTGAGTTTACGTTTTCTATGCGACCATTAGTCACATTTTCTGGACAATAATTGGATTATATGTGATTCAGTCTTTCCATTATTGCTTGAAAAACATAAGAAAATAATGAATGAAAATGCAAATGGATGAAAAATCATAATGGCATATTTTCTTCGACGTAAAATATATTCGCAAAGCATTAACAGGGTAAAAATTCAATTTCACCCTTGAATCATACAATCCAATGGTGACAAACCTACAGTTCGCAAAGATATTCGTACCATAAAACAGTGTTTTCGAAACTATTTCTCCTACGGAAAACTTCATCAATTTGGAAATTTAAACGGAACATGTAGGCTACTTTTTCATTCGGTTAATATTAGTCATAATTAATTGACGCAAGTAATATTCACTTAGCTAGCTAGTTGACTAGCCTTAGCTATTAGCTTAATTGATTAGCTTAGACGATAATTTGAAGTCTCAGAATTTATTGTTATTATTAAGTCTTAGATTATATAAAGGGAATAGGAGAGGTATAAAGTAGTCGAATCAAGAACGAATTTTTAATACATTCAGTTTATTCTTAAAATAACATTCACAGCTTTGGTCCGCCGTGTCCCGAGTAATGTGCTAACCGAACCTCCTAGTAAAAAGTACGGATGGCCGTGACATAGGACTTAGGAAAACTTTTTGAATGATAGAGGAGAAGAAAATCTTATTTGAAAGTTTTAATACAGAATTACTAGGTGAATTGCTAAAGGGTAGGATCCTCTATCGGAAAAATTCCACTCATAATTTAAGTATGAAGGCTATTCCCTAACTCGTAAAGCATAACTCTAGGTGCCAATTAGCCTCTCATTTTCATAGAAAAGTTATTCATAACCTATACCTACATCTTATCCACTACATATGAAACCTGGTATGGTAAAATTCTCAATAAATAAGTGGGAAAGACCCCCGCAAAACATCCACCAAAATCGCAAATTCTCTCCTCAAAATGATGTAAATATCCTAGTTATTCGTCCAGGAAAAACGAACCCTCTTAATAAGGCAAATATCATTTTCATTTCCACGAAATCCTAAAATCCCTTCCATTCCCAAACACCACTCAAACGACTATATTAATATTATCCGGCGGCATAATAAAACGATTTGCGTGCTCCAATGGCGTACTTTACGTGCCGCCGACCCTCCCCCGACCAAAGCCACGGGCCGTATCCCTTCATTACCACGCAGACGAGCTTATCACGAGGTCCATCCTCACCCAAATCAAGCTTTTCGTGGAGGCAGCTCTCCCGTATTTAATAACCATACCCCCTTATTATCGGTCAGTTATCTTGTCTCCCTTCCTTCCCTTCCATAGTCCCTAAAACTGCCTTACCCAACGACCGTCCCCTCCCTTCCTTACGCTGCAACAAAACCTCCCTCCTGCTAAATCTCCTGCTTCCATTTTCGCAACACTGAACGTCTTACAACAGAGGCCTCCTAAAGTAGATATGTTCCAACATATAACTTTCATATTTGTCGTGCTATGAGCGGTAATATTATGCGATAATAACCTAGCTTCGTATTTTGCTTCTAATGTGTCTTTTGTACGAGTCAAGTCATCAGGTCTTTCATTCGTATTTTGTAACCAAAATAAGCTTTATTCAAGTTTGTATCTATAATCGACCTAGATAGCATTATGCTCTTTTCATATTTTTTATATAGCTTACATTCTATTTGTACTCAAGGATGAGCCTAAATCTGGATAGGTGAAGGCATTTACCTGATCCGGTTCACGCAATAACGTATTTCCGAGCATATTTGACGCTTTCACCTGAGTATTAATTCAGTACTATTTAGACGGTAGTATTATTAAGAGAGAATCATTTATTTCTCATCACTTGAAATAGACGAATCTGGTAGCTACTATTTTTTTAGTTTGACATAACAAACTTATCTTGTAACATAATCACTTAAATTTCATGATGCTCCTTTCCTTGCATTTTTATGCAAAGTCGTGTCTGTAAGTTTATTCACAGTTATTCTGAATTTTTTGTTTTTTATTCGGATATGCGTCAGCCTGCTTATATATACAGCACCTTGGTACCCTGCATGTCTCCTTTCGACATGTGGCAGGGTACATGACTCTACTTCCTAAATCGATTATTTTGTGTATAGTTCTCGGAAAAATTTAACACTTGAAAAGATTCGTTGTAGCATCTTTTTCTCTGAATTTTTGGAAGTATCAAAATGGTCCACGTTACCAGAAGGACGCATAATATCGGCTACATCTTCTAAAAGCGTACTTTCTCTGAAATTATGAAGTAAATTAAGCCTTTGTTTAAATATTTTATCTTCTAAAGATTCCCTTTCTTCGTTCTGAGTCATCTGAGTGACTCTTACTGATTTATCGTAGCAATTTTTTTTAGAAACGCACTGCCTTTTGCTGTACCTTTTGTAATCCTTGAATGCCACTCTTATCGACAGGATCCCAGACACACTACATGCATACTAAAGGCGTGGTCTAACAAACGCAAAGTAAGATCGCTCACTGGCTTTTTCCTCTCTTCTACGGAGTATTCTATCGACAAATCCGAGTTTCCCTGAGTGCTCGTCTACATGTATTACGATTGTGGTGCTCCATGTTTAGTCGTTCAGGAGGGTTACTCTAAGATATTTCACCGATTCTACTGTTAAATGTTCTGTACTGTTACTGTACTGTACTGTAATGTTCGGAGGCTGTACTATTAATCATTGGCAACAGATTTTCTTTCGAAGGAGTTAATTACTGAACAGTTGTTTACATTAAACTCTCATTCACAATAGCGAACATTAAAATTTCCGAATTCTACGTAAATCATTCCACAGGATTAATCTATACCCTCTACTTTCTATGTCCGTATAAATTACCATGTCGTCCAAATATATTCTAAGTTTACTAACATTGCTATTACTAAGGTCGTTGACATATACTTAATTCTTAAAATTTAATGAACGTTCAGTGGGTTCCGCATGTTTCTCACATCCTCATCATACCGATTGCTCGTAAGTAAAACATTGCCACAATGGACTTGCAAGTAAAACATTGCCACAATCTTGTGCAATTATTCGTACTCCTTTCATATTTTATATGTTCTTTTCATATGAAACATAAGGGTTGGATGTGAAGAGAGGCTCATCAGTCTCAATCTCGTCCTTTTATATTTCCTGTACATTTTCTTGTAATACTCCATTTACTCAATTAAATTTATAAAACAACAGTTCTTGTAGACATGAAAGGGCTATGAATAACGTCCCATTTTTTTCGGTCATTTAATCCTGTGTTTAGTTTTCTTTTTTTTAAGGAATAAATATTGAATGCTACTATACCATGTAAGCGGAATATAAACGCTGAAATTCATAAAGTACGATGTTTATGTGATTATCTAAGAGAAAAATCATACGCAGATAATATAATTTTTTGAAATACACTTTTTAATATTCGAAAAGAAAAAAAATACTGTACGTCTCACATTTTCACTTTAGGACGATAGAGAATTGATTTCTAATAATACATATCCTATTATTTATAGCTTAACTCGAGCTGATACAATACCCTGAAATCGACATATAGTAAACCAATGCCAAACATGAAACAAATCACCATATCTACATCTGCAGATATATATACATAGCAACTTTCGGCTTGTGACTGGGGTTGCGTGCATCGTAAACTGGAATCCCAATTCGGTTACTGCTGCGTATTTTTTGTGGAGAAAATAAACTTTTGGAGGACATGTCCTATCATTTGCTACTCTTTTTGCTGAAGCGTTAGATCGGCCCAAGTAAAAGCGATGACGCATAATGTCTGAAGCGTCTTCCAAGAGCCTATAATCTATGAATGTGATTAATAAATTAGATATATAGTTTAAATCCCCTTTCTTCAAGAGGTGTTATCCTAGGTTTTATAGTTTTGGATAATTAAATCGTACTGCTCATTCGTGACAACTTTATCCGTATTTTAAACCGTGTTGATTTTCGCTGAAACTTATTCTAGAATATTAATCTTGTTAGCAGTTGGCACAACGCTGCAAGAGTACTCAAATGTATGCCTAAAAGAAACATCTTTCACCGACGATTAACTTGACGAAGCCGTGTGTCTTAAGTGGCTGTCCAGATTTGTTTTCAAACATTTTCTGAAATCGTCCTCCTTGTTTTCCCCCAAAGAATTCTTAACTACTGCGTTTCCAAGTCGTGAAAAGGTAAATTTATACCGTATACGATAAAATGCCTATTGGGAAACGGAAATTTCTTAAGGGGCTTTTTAATTGTGTGCACAATCTCTACTTGCGAAAAGCCCACAAGAATACACAAAAATAAAATTCTATATAAATTCATACTTTTAGTATGTTTTTAGCCATGTAAGGGTTAATACGAAAGTATACCTATCAAATACATTCAATCAAGTAAGGCGTGACTGTTTATAAATCTATGATAATAAATGTAAAGGTGATTGCCTTTTTACATTTCTTGTCCTAAATGCTATAGTTTAGCGCAGCAACAGGTTCTGATTTTTTGCTAAGATTTTACTCAAATTTAATACTTAATTTTATCGGGTCAAGTTACAGAAGTTGCAAAGAAAATATTGTGTTTCGTTTCACGGTACTGCTTATCACACTTTTTTCTTTATGTATAACTTCGAGAGTGGCATGGCTTAACTCTTTTATTCAATTTTTGTTTTTAAATCTAACTTTTATTTTTCTCCATTTTTTGAGGTTTTTTTCACCCTGCTTATGTGGGTGATTTCCCACAACATGAGTTTTCTCTACCTCCTTTCGTTGCGGAAATGTTTTCGCACAATCAAAATATTTTTTGTGCATATATTATTTAAAAAAATAGAAATACCAACGCATAACAAGATACGAGATTAGGTTGAAGAGAGGACCACTTGGGACGAACCTTGTCATTAAAGCGTTAAATAATAACGATAACATTTCGCTACAAAAATTTTACATGATCAAGATGTTCCCAACCTGGATAAATTAGTGACTATATGGAGTAAAATGTCAGCAGTTGTAAGCGACTTGGCTAAGTTCTTTCAGACATTGAAAGAATATATTCTCTACAAAAAGTGATAATCATGCAAAGCGGTTGACAAAATTCATCAAATTGACGCATTACAACTCCTTAAATACTGGAACAATGTATCGTTGGATAAGCAGAACCCATCAAAGCACACAGATAGGAAAAACGATTCGTCAAAGTGCTGTAACAAAGGAAACATTGCTGGCGTTTTACCACTTCCGGCTTCCTCTATTTACATATTAGAATTCGTCTTTATATTCATCCGCTTTTCAGCCTTCGCCATTTCTTAATTTGCGTTACGTAAATAATTCTCGCCAAAATGCTACAAACCCATTCATTCCTTAATCCTTTTCCCCATTCTCCCAACTCACACCACTAATCTCCTCCCCTCCACTCATTTCCTACCTCATCCCACCGCCCTTACCACAAAAACCTTCTCCTATCACCATCGCTGTAAAGCCACGGGAGAGCATTTCCTCCATTTTAACAATGCCACCTGTCGGCACCGCCCTGAAACAACGGCCAACTGCGAGCCACACCCTTAATAAAGAAAAGAGAGAGGAAAAAATTACCGAGGAAAGAGATCTCCCTCTTTTATAAGGGGCGAAATAATGAAAATATTGGCTGGAACAGTAAAGATACCCGCGCACCCTTAGATATTGGGATAGGGAATTCTCGAACCTTCCTCTACGTCACGGGAAAAGATTGTAGGGTATGGAAGGGATGGGTTAGATAAAGGGGGTGGAGGAGCCGTGACCCCGGAGAGGTAACCCTACGCCCTGCGGAGTATGATTTATCTCGCACGCCCCATTTTTCGTGCAGGATATACGAGGTATATGCGTGACGTCTGGGCATTACGAGGCAGGGGAAAAGGGTTCGGGCGGGGGATCATCATCGGTGGGGCTCTGGAAGTGGTAGGAATGATCAACCGGGTCTCTGACCGGAATTGAAGAGTCACTGCAAGGAAGGAATACACTCGACGGGTGTGGGATTTCCTGCCTCAGCGGTGGGGGTCTATTAAAAGCAGTCTATTAAGCACGATGGATTGTTCCGCGGAGTCAATAAGGGAAGTTGGCGTGCGAGGCTTCGGGTCGAAGGTGAAGGGGAGATTGACCGATATAAACGGAGGGGCTTGTTAAATATCATCTCTTTATGGTTCATGCGTTATGAAAAGGAGAAACGGGGACGACAGGATAAAAAATTGGAGGTTCACGGACGCCATATTGATAATCACGCATGTCGCCATATTGATAATCACGCATGTCGCCATATTGATAATCACGCGGATCCACCATGTTGTTTTTTCCCGCCAAATGGAGCATGGTGGCGTGATCCTCCTGTCTTTTTAAGATCGAGTTAAAAAAGCGGATGAGAGAAGAATACAGACGGGAAAGAAAGTGCTGTAGGTGCTCGTGCTTTCTATCTCATGAATCTGTACACGATGATTGATGTTAATAAGTTATGTCGGGGAAACATTCATTATGTGTTAGCGGAAGGTGGCCATTTTTAGAGGGCATGAGTTCAAACATGCAAAGATGTTTTTCCGAATGATATATCAGCAAAAAGTTTTCGAGTACATCATATGGTCATGAATGGTTTGGGCAAGCAAAGATTTCATTTTATAATACAAGAAAGGTCAGCCTACACGTTGATGGAAAGAATAACGTGCTTTCAACCAGCAAGAAACTCCTCAAGTATTTATTTGAAAGAATACATATCTCTTCTGATTCCTTGAACATAAACGATAAGCAGTACATTTACTTTCAGATATTATTTTTGTATCGTTTCAGAGAGATAATTTCTATTGGCTACATCTTAACTGTCCTTCTTACTAAAAGATGGATGATATAAAGTTAATGAATGTTACTTAATACAATAGAATTTTATAAACAAAATTCCATGTTATTGTTGATTTGAATAAAATTAATGACTGGATGTGCGTAACCGGAAGAAAAGAGAAAGCTCCAGTATATTCTTAAAATCCTGAGCCTAAAATATTTTGAATAATTAATGACAATTCAACAAGGAAATAATTTAAAACAATGCGACAGTTACTGAAAAAATTGCTGGATTTATCTAGTGAAAAAATATCAACCCATTCATAATATGAAATAGGTTCAATACTTTTCATGAGTTCGATAACGATCCTCGAAGAAAGATAATTACCGACCTAGATTGCACATGATACCAAGGTATTATGGGAAGGGTATCTAAAATGTAAGTTTCCCTCGAAGATTTCCTATTTTTTCGCTCGACAGAGGATAGAGATAGGATGGAACCACTTGTTCGAAGTGTTAATACAGGTGTGGTGGTAATAATGAGTTTCGCTCTAGATCTCCTGATAAACGCGATTGTAGTACAACAATGTCTACAATGGAGACTCTCTTGCACGTTACTGCCAGCTGTGAAATACGGAGTGTTATTCGTTTTTTGACTGCAAAAAACGAAATAGCATGTCGAAGTTCATCGAGAGATATTCTGTCTATGGCCAATATGCCATGTCAATTAAAATAATTCGTCGAGGTTATTCTATTATTTAAAGAAGTCACCTTGAGAAATATTTTTGATGATAATGTGGAATTTCCAATGTTAGTGACTGTTCATCACATAATTGTCTTTATTTCCCATAATGAAGACGTTAGTCCTGGCAGCAGCGTACAAATAAGACCTCGAAAATAATTTGAAACTAACGAAGAAGATTTTACGATTCTATGATAACAAGAAATATCTAATGGGAGGAGCAGAGTGAAGCTTGTGCAAATGATGAGGATCATAAGGGCATTTAAGGTAAGTGAAGGTAATTGTTGCCTATTAACTATGAGACTCTAACAAAGAGATAAAGGATTTACACGTGCTTCAACATCTTTCATTTTTTTCACTTTAATATTCGTTATTCTGATACCTTTGGTGGTAATTGTGTCCTTTCGGAGGTAACAATACCATGTGACATCTATTATCATCATATTAAATCATACATCAATCACGATATCCCTATTTACCAGCAATATACAGGATAGACTATAAATAAAATAATTTTAGCTTTGTTGCTCTGAAGAATTTCAGCCAACAGATTTAAAATTAGAGCTTTAGAAATCCTAGTATATCAACTCAGTCTCTTTTAGTAGCCACAAATTCTCCTCTTTCAGACGTATGATTTCCATGAAACTGAACCTCTACACGGCAAAGCGTGAAACAATCTTTCTCTTCATTCATCTCTCAGTGTTATCCGATTCCGTCCGAGAATTCCATCAAAACAAATGCCACATATTCCATTTGGAAGCACTTTTCTCGGGCCTAATAAAGCCGGCCATATCCCGGAAAAAATTAACCAGGCGAGTTAACCCAAATCCACCGGGCAACGAATTTCCGGACGTAAACCTCAGCGTATCCCTCCAACTCCCTACACCCTTATTTCCTACCGCCCCTTCCCATCGCTTCCAGCCCCTGTTCCTTCCCATTCCCTTCGTGCTGCCCTGCGGTCAAATTAGGTCTCCCAAACGAACATTGGCTGCTTTGTGGACTATCTTCTTCCCAGTGATATTCTCCTACGACCATCTAAACCTTCTCGGTTTTCTGCCAACGACCATGCTCAGCGTTGCGCAACACTCACGATCCCTGCAAAATGAAAAGAAAACATCTTTGGGCTGTTCCGTCGAGGATGTGTCCATCGGGAATATTAACCGGGGAGGGGGCGATGGAGAATGTTGGTTCCAACTTAAATCTCCCTCCCATTGCTCCAAATATTTCCGCCTGCTTCCCTGGCTGGACCGAATACAAACACTGAGATGTCAAACGATAAGTTTGATTCTAATCGATGTATAAATGTCCGCAAATTCTCTCTCATGTGTTCGGTGACATTTCTCACGCGCCTTCGACAACTCGGTCGCTGGAGGACGAAAGTTTCGATTCTATTTGTATCACTTTATTGACATCGGATATAAATGCCACGGGAGAGAATTTTGATGTAAGCTCGTTGGCATATGATGAAATAATCACTTGTAAGCTACGCGGCGTGATGTGACTTTTTTGGAGAATGAAGTTTCGAATATTAGGTCATCCAGTAGCTAGGTTTAAGCAGGTTATAATTTGGATCCTTTCAAATTCTTGTTTATAAGAGAGAAAATTTCATCACCGCATTACCATATCGTTATACTACCTCTTATTTCGGTGATTTAATGATTTAGTTGGGGATTTTGATCGAATTGACGAAAGATTAAATAAGTGAAAAAAACGCATGTTTCACATGCTTGGTTTTATATCAAGAAATTATAGATAAAGAATCTACCATAGCTGGGAATCAAAACGGGGTCTCCCGTGTGGTATGCTCTATTTTCTAAGCTATGGAAAGCTAAGAATGTCAAGGAGAGTTTGTTCTTTCGTGGTAGTATAAAGATCAGAGCAACCGCCCGGAAGACCCAGGCTCGATTCCCGGCTACAGCAATTTTTTTCTTTCATTATTTCGAATAGAAAATTGGTTCTAGGAATGATCAATCGAATATAATTAAGAAAAATCCATAGCATATAAAACAAAAATACATGTGCGAGAAATATTAATGCGATTTCTACGCAAAATAGAATATGACATATAATCAATAAATTTAATCCTCGTCATGAAATTCAAGGCACCCGGAGCAGATGGAAATCTTTGCTTCGTTATGACATTACAGTCTATCATGTGCTTCATACTGATCTTAACTATTTCTTTCAAAATAGTAAATTCTCTCCTTTACACCAGAAACTAAGTAACTTATGAAGTCTTAAATACTACTGCTCACAAATGCAGTAATGTACTGTCATTAATGGTTGCAGAATAGTTGTTAATGCCTTTCTTTGTTGGCACATGGTAATCAAATTACAATGTTCCTGAATCACGATGATTCTGCCCGAATAAAAATTATCTTCACTATTAACAGCGGTGTTCCTTTAGCATCCTAGATGTAACAAATTTCAAAATTCAAGAAGAATTTTACCTTAAAAAAGTAGTCAGGGAATTAAAAAAAAATAATTTTAACCAAAGTATTCTTTTAAAATACTACCATGAAGACTGTATGTAATACTGAAGTATAGTACGAAAAAAATTCATCTTAGTTTCTCCTAAAAGAATAAAATTCTCGAATTTCATTGTTAAGATATGATTTTACCGTTTCAAACCTTTAAGTCAAGTTTTTCCTTCGAATTAATTATAAGGCTATTTATATAGTTCCACACAGTGACAGCTTCGTCAATTGATGCTATTTATAAATTCCTAATTAGTAGTTTTAGTTAAGAAATCTTAAATACTTTTCTTCCCATGTTTACAGTCAAGAAACTTGCAGCCCAAAATATCATAATTGTTGCCGTACAAGATAAAATTAAATTTAATGCAATGGAAAACACATATATAATATTTCAAAATTAATAATCTAACTGCAATTTCCGTAGAATTTTATCTTACCTATAAAACTTTTTACTGCTATTATACAATCAAACTTTGAATAAATCAATTTAAAGGACTCTACATAGAGCAGGTTTCTCAGCTTGATTAAGCATTGATCAAGCCCCACGTAGACCACGTAAATTAATTGAGCCAATGAAGCAGAAAGAGGAAGTCTTTCATCATGTTTTGTAATCCGATAACAATCTGAGAACTTTGCGTAGGAATATTTTAATCACCCGTTCTTAAACAAGTCGTGGATGAGTGAATTTAGAATTCGTCTCATTTTACCGCAGTCAATTTTTCGACATTTTGCAATATTTAATAGGCTTCTTATCGAAGCAAAGTTCAGATAGAGATTGAAATGGCTTGCGAATTTATTGTAAAAACATGTGACGTTAAAACATTAACTATCCTATTAATCAATACATTAAGAAGATGGAAGATATTTTGCATGCACATTTTATGCACTGAAAATTTGTACAGCATCTATTAGACTAGTTATCAGTTTAAAATACTGGAACAAGAGCTGATTTTCGAAATACCGATGTGTGTCGTGTGTATCGTGAACGTTGAATATGCAAACTAATATGCCATATTGCATTTATATAGTTGAAAATATAACGGGTTTCATAAATAGGCAAATTTGAGCTGTGTGACTGAAAAGCGCATCTACTACGGAAGAAATGTGTTTAATAGAAAAAAGTTAACAGAAAACATTAAATTTTCCGGTGATCACGAAGTTTTGTCATTAATTCCACACCTAATTAACGGAGTTGAAGTAATTCACTCATAATTAATTAATTTGTTTTCTATTCTCTCAGTGATAAATTACCGTACATTTGAAAACAGCCAAAGGAAAATGTAGGCGATTCTAATTAAACTGTATTTCAACGCACAAAGAGTAATCACATCTGCTACTGTAAATGACGCTCAACCTGCTATTTACAGATACATTTTAATGATAATTGCAACGTTACATATCCCCAAATTCATTGAAATACATAATTCTACACGAAAAAAATTATTTTCTGGTATTAAATGGACGTACTATCGCACTATTAATACGGATTACATTACATAATAACACTATTAAAAAATTAGAACGCAATATGTGTAAATTTCGATGTTAAATATACTCAAGTCAGTACCTATAATGGTCATACCTGCACTTAACCAAGAAAGAAATTAGTCGATTCGATGAAAGAAATTTGGCACTATTAAGTTATTCCGTTCAATTTTTTTTCATTTCTATCATCGCGGTTTCTCATTTATTTGAAATGCAAAATTCCCTCTGATTTTAGTTTTTGCGATATTTTTACTTTATAATATAGGTATAACTTTCAGATTCGTGTATACCGGCAAACATTTTTAGTGTTAATTAATGGTAACCTTTATATGATATTGAAAAGTGCTAAAATCAAATCTAAGTACAATTTACAACCTGCATATTTATAGGAGCTTTGTATTAGTAAGTATCGAAAATTATCAACCATATTTAGATGATAGAAAACACAATACCTAATGAGTAGGATATTTATAACATAGTAATTACATCTGCACGAGAACCAATAAGAACGTCCGCTCTTAGAAATAAGGTGTCCGAACGCTGCCTGTTAACAATTTACATGAAGGAATATATTGAAGTTCCTTTCAACTCCTAATATGGAGGAATTCGTCATAGCAACCGTCAAGGGAAACGCCGAGGACTGCCCTAAACTTAGATATACGGCGCCCTTAAACTAATCTCCAATAAAACGTTCCCGTCCCTTGCGTCTGCTTGCGTGGTTTTAGAGCACTGCAAGGTGTGGACGTAATAGGGGACTGGCGTGAGATACCAGAGACAGTTGGGGAGGGACGTAGGATTGGAATACGGTTAGAGCTGAAGCCAATGGGGTGAAACTACGCTGCTACAGTAAGGCACTAGTCCATTGGGTATAAGACCGCAGTTATTCCGTGGTAAACCCCTCATTTCCACAGTACTGAATACGGCACCCACCGTCTCGACCCGTTACGCACATGGGTGCAATCTTATTAAGTCATCAAAATGGAGGGAATCAAGATCGTCTAAAAAAATGGAGTAATCTGTTTGTGATTTAAGTTTAGTTTATAATAAACCCGACGGAGCGGCGATTCTGTAGTGTTGTGCAAAGTTGGTTTGAATAAATACACCAGTTTCTTTTTGAAAAGTGTTTAAATTTATTCACCATTTCGTTTACTTTCTAAGCTGTGGAAAATCTTTCTTACTTACCATATGGTATAAGGTATACAATATAAGTTATATTATATAAGTTCTTGTTTGTTATTTATTGTACCTTTATTTAAATAGTTCTCGACCATATCTACGTAGTTTTTCTACGTTTTTATGTATTTATTTGGTTATGACCTATTTAGTCAACTATGAATAAATACTATTGTTCTGTTTCCTTTATATCTGTTAATCATTTCAATAGATATGTTTCCGTGAGCTTTTTTGCAGCTCCCTACCTATAGTAATGCAGAGATTGGCTTGAAATTGCGGAAGCGTAGACAAAATAAAAAGAGTTTTGATGAAATCTTGCTCTGAAAAAGTTTTCCCTCGACCACCGAGATTCTACTCGTCGTGAAAGGCTTTTGCGACGAGTAGAAGCTTCTAGCAATACTACGCTTTTGTTTCATTCCTCCATAAATTGACGCTCTTTTATACATTTCGTTTCTTTCTTTCACATATATCAGCAGCTAACGTTCCTGTGTGTTTTATCTTTGCTTCATTCACCTGAAAATCACCGTGCGTCTTATAGACCGGTTCATCTCATGGGCCGGGAGGTACGGTATATCTTAAAGTTACAGAAAAAAATCACTCAATGATTAGATTTATGATTCAAGGACAAACAGATGTGGAAAAATCCTTGGGTTTTAAAGCGCACACCTCAATTTGCAAAGCAAAGTACTTATCGTATCTCTTAGCTATATGATTTTCTCTTGAAACTCCGTAAACTTACGATATATATGAAACAATTACCGGTTTAACAAGTGTACCAGTTGGCGGTAAAAAATATAGTTTAATAGTGTAGTAATAAATTAATTTTAATAACCTATCGATCAATAGGTTTGCTTTATAATTACTGATTGATAATATTATTTCTGATTTACAATAATTACATCAACTAAATTCTGCAAATACCTACTAAAACGAGGAAGTGAAGATCTTAATGAAGTATTTAAATGAAGAGATATCTGCTTTCCAAACTTTTCAGAATTTATAATAGACCTGTTTTAAAGAGGATTCGAAAATGACATCTGCCCATTCTATTCAGGTCACGACATGAAATCTGAGATCACTGAAAAGAGAAATAAAGCTTCCTAAAGCGTTTGTCCGATATTTTGTTCGGTAGAAATGGAACCATTCTTCTTTAGATAATTAAAAAGATAGGAAGCCGCGCGGGTTCTTCTTAGCGGCGCTCCGCCGGAAATCGATTTACGAATACAAATGAGTAGATTTGCTTCGCGGCTCCCGAATCGGAAAATTCGAAGCAACCTCGCAAAAATGCTGTTGTGTTTTTAATTGTTTCGAGCAATAAATTAAATGTGAGCACGTTCATTCGCTCTTATATTGATTTACATGCAATCTCGGTGGAAACAAACGCTCATTCATCCCTTGGGAGACTCGTAAAGCATTGATGAGGTTGAGGGTGCACGACAATAACTCGAAGTATGGTATCATTAAGGTTTTTGCGCTTCTCTTATAAATATGGTATTCCAGTGGCCATAATTTATAATAATGAATCTTTAGGGTATATTTTTACCCTCTGTTGTCTTTTGCCGCTGTTACATTCCTGTAGATGCGTGTTTGGATGTAATACTTGTACAATCTGAAGCTAATCCGAAAAAAAATGCTCAGCATTATGTTCAGTGATATCCTCAGTGATATCTTCAGTGATATCTTGAAAATGAACCCTTGAAAGGAGTATCAAACCGGGGACCGAAACAAGGGATACCATAATGAGTAAGAAAATTGAACTTCATATTTTCCGCACAATTTTATTACTCGACCGGTTTTGACCTTAAGAGATCTAATCGGTATCTAGTACCAGGAATTGATGAAGGCTGTGATGCCGAAACCGGTCGAATGATAATACCGTGTGGGAAATGTGAAATTCAATTTTATGATTTACCAAATGGCTTTCCACGAGGTAAGGCTTAATCATATTGATCGCATGGATAATATGCTATTTAATCTGGTTCGAAATGTGGGTAGCGTACGTTTTTCAAATAAAGTTAATGTCGGTTAGGACTGAATGATGGATGAATAAGGGCTGAAGCGATGCATAAGTGACCAGAGAGACAGTATTTTTCGGTCTTAAGAAAAGTATAAATGGAAATTCAAGAGAATAACCCTCCATGAGACAAAGTGCGGTTAAAGGGAAAGCGAGAGGAAGACCGGAATTATCTGTTTAAATACGGAGTGTTACAAATATGGCGAAACATTTGTCATTAATGTACCATATTTGATTACATAAGAGTGTTTAAGTGCTTTTGTAGTGCAAGCAAGAAATGGTGAACCTGACGTCTTCAGGCCGCATGCGACCCCTTTGGTCGTTCAGTGCGGCCATTCAGTTGCATCCTGAAACAAATACTCTATTTAAATAATTTTCCTTCCCGAATTTTCTAATGACACCGACTGAAAATCAACTGGAAAATGTTCTTTTCAGTTGAATTAACAAACCAATTTGTTTTTCATGCAGATTTAACCTCTTTGAATGAAAGCAACACGCTGCTGGAATCGGCCAGAGGGATGCGGCCATTCTCATGCAACCAGGTAGCAAATGCGGCCCTTATAGCTCATTCGCGTTAACGTGGCCGGTGGCAATTCGGGAAAGTGGAAGTGAAGAGCAAAGGGATTTTCGCTCGCCATGCGTCATGCTATGAAAGCTGTTCGCGCATGGCTACCCTATTTTCTGGGATGGGCCAGGCCCACCTACGCAGTAGTACACAGAGTGTCGGCCAAGTTAACGAGAATGAGCTGTAAATGTTTGTATATAATTTCTAGTAAACATTTATACATATTGTAAAACATATTTTGGGCGAACCGACACTAAGGCGAAAAAACGGTGCGTGAAAAGTCTATTTCTCAGTGAGAATATTCCGTTGTGTGATCTACCCTTGCGCGAAATATCTCTTATGTAATTAATTAGGCAAGAACGTCTCTTTCGTTAAACACTTTGGGTGAAACTACTCGAAACCTGCGTAATGGAATGTAAGTATGTATAAGGAGCACTAAAGTTTAGAGTAGTTTACTACCTGGAATGGCAATAACTAGAGTTTAGGCAACTAAATGATATCCAACACTCTTTTAAGGGTTTCAAACGTTTTTATACTAAAGGTAGAGGACAGAAATGGAAAAAAACGAATTTTGCTTATAACCTACTCTTCAAAGTGAAACTGCGAACCGATGCGATTTTATCATAATTAATACTACACTTAATTTTGTTTGTATCCGGTAGTTAAAATATTTCGATATATATAATTAATTTGTGGTCCGCAAATTCTTTATAGGAGGTAAGATATTCTGGCTAAGGTAAAATTTTGGACACCCCGATGCATTTGTGTAAGTTATGGTATGGCAGGTAGTAAAGAGCAAGGACTTAACATTCTGTTCCCTTCCACAGCATACGAGTTTGCCAAAAAGTAAATGCAAAGGTAGAAGAAACAGAAACAAAGCAACTTCCCGTTGAATTGCCTGTTTAAAATATTCCATTTCATACGGATTTGCGTGAATTTTTCAACACCGCGAGGGAGAAAAAGCAGTCGGACTGGGATGCCCGAGAATCCGCAGAGTTTCCCGTTTCAAATTGATTTCTCCACTTCTTGCTTCTCCGAGTATTCACCCGCGTCACCAAGTGGACATCAATGGTCGATTGATATATATTCATTTTTTATTTTGTTTATATTTATTGGCACACCGTGAGCATGCGAGAAATCGACAGATAAACCCGTCACGTTCAACGCTCCGTGCGCGAAGGTATATCTTCCGAAAACCTCCTACAGTCCCGCACGTTTTTTCACTACTTTATCAGGATTTGATTGAAATTCGTGCAACAATGGGTGGCCTGCTTTCCAGGCGCACGGGAAAGGTGGGAGATTATCGATTATCGCAGAACCAATACAAGGGAAAGTGTGCCGTAGGAAATGGGACTTAAAGATTACCGGAGTAGGGACAAAAGTGAACGATGAATCCCCGCATTCGATACGTAATGTTCGGAGCGGTGATGTATATTTCAAGTTACGGATACGCTGGTCACTGCTTGACTTCCTTGGGCGAACACCGTGATGACAATGAATATGATAACGTGGATCAGAATATCTGAGACAAATATTTGAGTTTTAGTTAGTCAGTTTGAAATTAATTCTTGATGGCATGAACTTTTCCAGAAATACTTGGTTATGCATGACGAACGAGTATGTGCCCTTAAATAAGCAGGTGTAACTTTTGCGGCAAGACGTCCAAGTGAATTCTCGAAGTCTCTCCTTTTTTTCGTTTGCCTTTTTCTCCTGATAGCATTAACACCCGAATAATCTACCGAATTAAATAAGGGAAAGGATAAGGTTATAACTTTGCATGTTGAGGTAAGCGATTTAAAAACCAAGGGTAATCCAAGGGTATCTTCCACACTATTTTTGGCATTCTTTTTTGAGCAATGCAAGTGGCTCTTCACATAGTGGCACCAACCACCGCAAGAGGTCCTCATAGAGACAACAAGCTCACAAAGCGATATTGCGAGAAAATACCCCTGGTGAATTAATGTGTTCGGTGTTTTCACACCCCTTGCCATACACCACACGGCAGCTAATAGGATATCATTGCAATTGTAAATTCGGCAGTAATTCAGCTAACCACTCGAAGCAACTTATTCATAAACAACCGCCGCCAAATTCTGTTTGTAACTATTTAGATATATTGTTTGCTAAGGAAAATCAAGGTATTGTATTGCTAAGGAAGCACAGGATATTGTATTGCTAAGGAAGCGGAATGTGAAGATCAACGATGGAAAAAGGAAGGTGACCAGTAAACAATCGAAAACCCAAAACTCATGTGAGTACAATAGCGTGACAAGTACTACAATGCCCAACACGAATTTTATCAAGTAAATTTAAGCCTTCAGAGATGATCGCAAGTTGTCTAATGCCGATCTCTTTCGGAAGCAATAAACATTCTCCTTCTAAAAGTTTAACCTTCAGCAAAAGCGGTGTACGGACACGTGATACTATTTGCTTTCTTTCCCCAGAGAGCAATGTTTTTACGTCCACTCACCCGCTATAACTGTACCCCTGAAGTAATTAAAATTAGCCCCTCTGAAAAATATACCCTTAGACATCAAACCGCATTTTATTGCGAGAGACGAGTCCGTTTAATTTACTTTAATGACTCATGCCGTTAAAAAATCGTGGAAATTAATGGAAGGGGGAAAATGGGAAAATATCATATAAGATAACATAATAGATTTCAGCTGTGATGGTGATATAGCGTTTCATAACAAATTCGTACACGAAACGTATAGAGACTATGCACTTCCATCATTTCCCTCTAACTATTATATGTTTACATCTTCTTTTCAATAATTCTGCACATATCTCCTCCAAATACTCTTCGTTCTACACATCTACAAATATTTACCGTGCCGATCCTATTTAAAGGACACATATTGCTGTGGTGAATGTTCCTCCCATTCACCTTGTTTTTTTCTTAAGGTGAGAAGACGCTTGTAGAATAGCAGAGCTTTTCAGGTGTATAATGCTGTGTGTAGAATGGAGAATACTGATTCGTTCTTCCAACCACTGATGAGATAAAGAATGCTAACGAATGTACCGTGGAGTATCGTGTACTAAAGGGATGAAGCTTAACTGACTTGAAGAACTTCATATTGATCACCATGAAGCTGCAAAAACAAAGGACTGATAGCTCGAGGTATTAGTTTATAAATAGAAGGGTTAAGGAATGGAATATTTGGCCTGAAGAGGTCTTCAAACCCTCACCGAAAAACAAAAAGGAGTTTAGAGGGAGATGCTGTAGTTTGTGTATTTAAGTGGAGTAAGTGTGTAAAGATTTGTAATTCTTTTGATATTTGTAAATGTGATTTAAAGTAACTGATGAAGTGTCGTGTGGTCTGGAAACGGTTTGTTAACTGTGACTACCGAGTTTAGTAACTGTAATTATAGTGTGTGTGTGGAATTATGTGATGTACATGCATTAGTAGGAATATCAGGGGATGCTATGTAAATTAAGTCTTGTTGTAGTTTTGAGATTTCTGTTACTGTTTCTGAATACTGTTTGTAAATAGAGTGGTGTTATTCTGGAATGTTTATGATGTTGTTTAGAAAAGCGGGAGATGGCATGCTGTTGTGTATTGTTTAAATCTTTATATAGGTGTATTTTGTTATTTGATTAAGTTGCTACTAGGCTTGCGTCTAACCGCAGCTGATTTTGTGAAACAAATAAATTAAATAAATTCCATTCTTTTCAGCTTGTTAATGAATTCCTCTTTTCTAACAACCGCTCACCACTCCTAACAGCCTTTCTCCCACATTTATTTCCCCTTTCAATACA
Source organism: Ladona fulva (assembly GCA_000376725.2). Taxonomy (NCBI): domain Eukaryota; kingdom Metazoa; phylum Arthropoda; class Insecta; order Odonata; family Libellulidae; genus Ladona; species Ladona fulva. The sequence continues at coordinate 225,331 of KZ312454.1, read as the reverse complement.
TTGACGTTCGTGAACGACTTCCATTACTTCCCCCCTCCCTTCCCTCCCTTTTCTATATACATTACAACGTCTTACTTCTTTTCCTCTCAGTTCTGATGATTGCGTAAACACGTTGAAACCGGTTTGCTGTAAATTTTGTGGAATTGTACAAGTTTTCTCATTAAAAATAATAAAACATATTAATCATGAAATTCCACTATGTATCGCTTGATACCATCCATTATAAATGATGGTGCTCACTTTTGCATCTCCTGATTGAATAATTTGAGATGTTTCTTCCACAGGGTAGTTCTGCTACTGTTGCCCGGACTTTAACTTACAGCACCTACCGTTTTATCACTTCAATCAAAAACCTCTCCTCTTGCTTCACTGCCACGTTTGAAGCGATAATTATCATTATTAATCGCATGAACTCCAAAAGAGATACCATAGAATCACTCACACATCCAATTTATTTCCTTTGGTGTTTGATCCTTGAATTGGTGACGGAAAAGACATTCGGCATTTAAAAACAGCGCGGAAAACAGCTTCGGAAAAGGACGACCTCTACAGATCGGGAGGAGCTGAAGAAGATTACGGCAATATCAAAAACAAATCGTGATTCCATCCATGGTCCAAAAGAGTGCTCGGGGCCAAATTGGATTTTTACCCGCATCCGGAAAGAAATTCCTTTTTTCCCTTGAGGGAGGAACTCTTCCGTGACCGCTCATCAACCTTAAAAAAGGGAATTCCGAATAAAAAAGGATTGATTCGGAATTAATGTGTGTGTATGCGCGGGGGCAACGGTTTCCTATCCGACGACGCTCACGACAGATCAATCTGCAAATTGGTTCCAAGACACTGATACACTCGGTTATCCAATTCCGCGAATGAAACCGAGTTGGGTGGATCGGAAATGGGGAGGGGGTTGGATAAGCGGGAATAGCCGAATCGATTATGCGGTATTAGAGGGGATGACGGCGGAAAATATCGACTTTCCGGCGCTGGGGTTTTCATTTCTCACCGACGAATTATTGCCCGAAATAAGAGCAAACAAGTTACCTTAATCTGGCGAAAGAGATGTCGACGAGGAAAATAGGTTTGAATAAATAATCTGCTGAGTAAATAACTCTCCACTTGTGACTCATTTTCTACAAATCTTGCGCCTTCGACCGCATCGGTTTTATCCGATTTAAAGTCGCCTTTGGAGTACGAATTTATAATTTCCGAATACATTTTCCTTTACTTTTTTAAGTTGAGTATTCTGTGTTCCTAAACCAATACTTTTCTTGCATACGTAATCCTCAATCTCTGATTTGAGGGAGAGGGAAAAAATGGAAATACTTACTCCGCGGAGTGGGTATTTCCATTTTCGCTGTACCCGAAAGAAACGAACCCAACGCAATCCAACCGCGAAGTGGGTATTTTGATTTACGCAATGGCCGTAATGAAATATTTCTTCAGAAATTGCAAAAGTAGAAATACTCTGCGAAGTGCACACTTCATTTCACTCTCAGAGTTCGGTAACTGCGTATGACATACACAGAATAGCTTTAGATGATTGGTTTATGGTTGTGTGAGTCTCTACACCCGCCACAACTCAAGTAACAGAAACTATACGTCTTTTTAACTTTAAATATTTTTAAATGTCAATACCATAGAGGTAATAAGCTGTTTTATGTGTCCGGAAGCCTTCGACTCGACCCTAAATAAGTCGAAGCGTTTCCATGAGAAATGTACATACGTAAAGTTGATGATTATCCTTTATGTAAATTTTTCCTTTAGCAAAACTTAATAAGAAAAAGCAGTGGTACGAAATAGAAACAAGCAACTAAAGAAGAGAAATTAAAATGAAATTTTCATTTTAGTCAATCATAACCTTTTCAATTAGAAATTGCGAGAAATTTGATGAAATGCGCGAAAATTTTATGCATTTTTAGAGTCGTAAACAACCCGCCCCCCTGACGACCGATGCAGTTTTTGAATCCGAGCGTATACATTTTTCCATAATAATGCATTAGGAAATTAGGCCGATGTGAAATTAATAGCTATATCTTATGATATCTTATGATACAAGTGAGATTTTTGCATTCGCATTGACAATAAAGAACCGCCGTGTCTGTGACCGTGGAGTGTTCTGTAATCAGTGCAATTTAGTTTAAAACGTGTTTTATTTCATCTGAGCAAGGACGATGTTATCAGTGTAAAAATTACCACGCGAATGAAGATTCTTTCCTCCAACAACTTCAACAGCTCATAATTACTTAGACGCAAATGTCGTTAGTTATTCTGAGGCAAACCTTTATCAATTTTATGGTCTTTCTCAGTTAAAAATTTCTATTGTAGAATCTTAGGCTATTAATTAAATTCTCTTCTCGTTCGAATTCGACTCGTTTAATCGAGGATAAAGCGGTTGTACGATTTTGAGTTATCAAACATTATGAACGTTGCAAGTAAATTTCTGAAATTTGAAAATACAGCTCTTATTGGGAGTTACTAATCCAGTTGCTTGTCATAAAACGTGAATATAATAAGATAAACTGACAACGAACCGAGAAAAACAATACCGGTGTATTGTCTGTCCAACATCATGAAGACACAGTGGATTTCTTATGGCCCCGTGCATTTCTTATGGGAGATCGGCGCGCGATGTTGCCACATTTGGACAGTTGGCAAAAATTAATTTTTAATACTTTTATCACACAGCAAAAGTAATTCCGCACAGCATGGTGCAATTTAATCAATGTTAAATAATATCGTAATCGAAGGAAAAATAGGAAAGTGATACTTTCGA